>ML828687.1:12379-22552 GCA_009831015.1 Picea engelmannii | reverse complement strand
GACATCTGCACTTAAAGACATTATGTAAGTTCTCATTCTAACTTTCCAGAAGGCAAAGTTTGTTCCATTGAACAGAGGGGCCTTATTGGTTGAATTTCCTTCATGGCTTGACATGTTTAAGATCTAGGATCTACCCTTTAGATAAAAGGGGATGACTCTGATACCAATTGTTAGACAACCGAGAGGGGGAGGTGAATCAGTTGTCTTCGTGCTCGAACAATTATGGTTCTTTTAAACTCTTTGTAGAGACACTGAATGATGATCACAATAATGCAGGGAAATAAACAATGGCACTTTCAGCATCATTCACATATATGAGAAACACAGAGACAAATATTTCCGGAGGAAACCCATGAAGGGTAAAAACCTCTTTTTCTTTATATGATAAGTAATGGTTACATTCTTTACAGTATCATACATATGAGAACCAACTCATAATGAGGCTACAACCTCAGTTTTGCAAGATGCAACTTGATGAGAGCACCAACTCTCTGTTTTCTCTAGCACCCACTAGAGGGAAGCACCAACTCCCTGGTTTCTCTAGCACCAACTAGAAGGAAGCACCAACTCCCTGGTTTTTCTAGCACCAACTAGAAGGAAGCACCAACTCCCTGTGTTCAAGCACCCACTTGAACCTTTGAGGACACAAGTCCTCCCTAGCTCCTCCCAACCACCCTGAAATATAAATATTTTCTATTGAAACTTATTATAGTGATATGATGTTCAACAATGGCTTACCAGACTCATAACTATTCTGCTGTATTTTGTTGCTCTGTCTGCCTCATTGCCTTTATGCAAACATCACTTGCACTATCTGTTCTTCCACTTTTTATGCTCTGTGTGCCATGTCCATTCACTGTACAATTCTTCTTCTGTGCTCTTCAGCTGCTGCACTCTCCTCCTTCTTCACACATGAATCACCTTCACCAACAACAATCACACCAACCTCCAACAGAAACAACAACAACACCCTTCTCTTCTCTGTATTGTGTATTTATAGCTTATGTGCACCTTGTGCATGCAATGTTCACAATGCCTCTGCATGCTGACTCCGCGTCGTTATCCTCCACCTCTCGAGTGTTCTATATGATCATCATCGTGACTCTTCACCTTCTCTAGCAGTTGAGACTCTTTGTCTTCTTTGTGACAGTTGAGCTCACCTTCTCTGTTTTAGTTACAGGTTTCCATGCTCATCCATCTGTCAATACCTTCTGAGAATAATCTTCCTTCACTTGGACGAAGCTTGGAGACTCTTCATCTCCTCTAGCGATCACACAGGTGTCTCTTCGGATTCTCTAGCAGACGCCATCAATGGTTTCTGGCAGTTTCACTGTGTCGTGCAACAGTAGCCCTCAGATCTCCTTTAGGTTAATCTACATCGTTGGATGAGCTTTATTAATTTTTCCTTTAAATCAGGTTTTGACATTTTTGCATTTGTTTTCTTGCCTCTCGAAGTCGTGATCCCTGAAACTTCGATATGGAGCTTATCTGGACTGAATCCTTCTCTTCCCGTGACCAAGGGCTGTGACCACAGCCTTATGCATAAGGCGCTTTCGCGATTTCGCATATCGCAAATTCGTAATTCAAGTTGCTTTGTTTCTTTTGTCTCTCCATATTGCGATTCATGAAACTCCGACATGGAGTTGAACCAACGGTCTAGATTCATTCTCGATTCAATGGCTGCGATTGAATCGCAATATCGCATATCGCGAAACCATGATTCTTGTTGCATTTGTTTCTTTTCCTTTTGAATTCGCGATTTGTGAAACTCCGATAACGATTTGGATCAACGGTCCAAATATGATCTTGACTCAAGGACTGCGATTGAATCGCCATATCTCATATCGCAATTTTGGCATTCTGATTGTCAAGTGTTTTTGTCACTTCAAAGTCCCGATTCACGAAACTCCGATAAGGAGTTAAATCAACGGTCCAGATCTGATCTCTATTCAGTGACTGCAATTAAATCACGATATCGCATATCATGATTTCGACATCCTTGATGTCAAGTGTTATTTTCACTTCAAAGTTCCGATCCTTGATACTCCATGAAGAAAATCAACGGTCCAGATTAAATCTTGATCTGACGGCTCAAATTTCATCGCGATTTTTCATATTGCGATTATGCCCTCTTCTCCTTCCACTTTAAAGACCGTACAGGTTCTCTGCGGGTTGTTGAAGCCCGCAGAGAAGGCCCTAAGCTGCTGAATCACTGCTCTTGAATTCCTTTCGTAGAATCACACCAATGGAGATTACTAGACAGATTGTTTCGGGATGACAGGAAACTGGATTCTTGGCACTTAAACAGGGCAAGTGCCATCCCCACGTGGAGCCACCTGTTATCACCCCATAAATTATGGGAATCAACTCATGACTTGGATTTATTCTGTATCTGGTGATCTCGTTGACAAATGATATTTCATTTCTTCAAATAATTTGTGAAAAGAAAAAAGAAAGAAAAAGAAAAGAAAAAAGAAAGAAAAAGAAAGGAAAAGAAAAAGAGGGCATAAAAGAATGGAAACAAAAGCCCCATGCAATAATAGCAACTTGGTCATACCGTTCAAACATGACCAAGTTCTTTTAAATTTTTGATGTTGATAGGTTAGTGAATACATCTGATCAGACCATCTAATCCTGATCAGATAGCCCCTAGGTTAGAATTAGTGAATACATCTGATCATACCATCTAATCCTGATCAGATAGCCCCTAGAAAGAATAAATTTTCAACCCAACTGTGTAATCTGGGTTGAGTGCCTTATGACAGTAGGTTAGGATGTAGCTTAATTGCCTTGCCTACCTTGCCAAACTAAAGCCGGATCGATAAAGATGTTACCCTATGACTCCAATGCCTAAATGTAATTGAATTGATGTCCCCTTGGTGGCGTACAAGAGAAAAATCGAAGGAAAACCCATGAGAATGTCCTTATCCAAAGTTTTTCCCACATATGACATTTTCCGCCCCTTACCTATGTCTCTTTCACTTTTCAAAGGCCCAGATCATGGGCGCTAAGATCAACGGTTCATATAGCATTATGGACCCCCCCACCTGTTCTGCTTTTAACGGAAGGGGGGGGGGTCCGAAATCGGCGATAATCTTTGCACAGATCTGAATGGTTCAGAAAGGAGCGCGCTAATCCACGGCTAACATTGAATTCCGAACCCCCCCCTCCATTTTGCCTTTAATGGAGGGGGGGGGGTCCAGAATTGGTTATAATCTTTGGGCACATCTGGACGGCTCTGAAATGAGCGCTTACATCTACGGCTCAAATTGAATTCCGGACCCCCCCCTCCGTTCTGCCTTTAATGGAAGGGGAGGGGTCCGGAATTGGTATTAAAGTACGGGCTGAGATATGCGGCCTCAAATGCATCGTGCGGATCTATGGTTCCAAATGGATTCTGGGGCCCCCCTAGCGTTCTTATTTTAACCAAAGGGGGGGGGGGTCCGGAATGAATATTCCCCGCAGGTGGGTCCATTGTCACAGGTGGCTCAAGCCTATTGGTCAAGAAGTCCCATCACCCACATGCTGCCTGACAGCCTCTCACCCATAGACGTCACCCTCCACCGAACCCACTTGTCCCACTTGCTCCTGGTCTAAGTCCCATCTCATAACTGCTACCGGTCCCTACTGTCAGGCCTCACCCTTTCTGTTTATGGCTAGCCCCCTTCGGTGACTTTTACCTCCAATCACATGCCTCCACGTCATCTCCCGTACACATTGGTCGTCGTCACCTGCCATCTCATCCCCAAGTGGCCTGTTGCACATTAATAACGGGATGATTTGCCCATTGTCATGTTGACAGTTTTCCCACGTCCGACCGACCCAGTTTTGAATAAAAACACCGTTGTGCCTATTTTCACTCGTTATTCCCCCCTCGCGCCAGAAACATCTCTCGCACCAGAGAACTTATCTATCATATTTCCATTGCTTCCCCGTTGTTTTCCTCCAACACCAGTAGACCCCACTAATGTTGTTTATTGCAGGTACAGTGGCCGAAATGGTTTCTAAGACAAAGCAAGATGAGGAGGAAGAGAATCCTTTCATTCCTCCTCCGGTCGACCTGGATAAAATCCCGCTGGTTGACAAAGATCGGTTGATAGAGGACACCATATGCAGTTTTGACTTCTCCGATTTGCAATCATGGCTCCGGGAAGTTTTCCTGGACCAGAGCGACGAGATTGGGCTCTGGGAGTCCAATATGCCCCTCTATCTATTCCCACAAATTCATAATTTCCCAGAATTTTCACTCAAGTGCCAAGCTCACTATGTCCCCAAACAGAAAGCCATTGTTTCCTCCTCTGGGGACGTCCTTTTCTTCATTACCCCAGAGGATATCGACCAAATGATGCAGATAACCCGCCCGGAGTCTGCATCCCCTTTCAACCTGGAGATCCTCACCGAGCTCTACCAAATAATGACCTTCCCGCAGAGAGCTCAAATCTTGGAGCTTTTCCTCCCCACTTTCGCTCCACTCCCGACCACAAATCCCCCGTATCCTTCCTCTTTGTTTTCCGTCAAAGGAAATCAGATTATTTCCTCACTGTGCGCCATGCTCTGGTACTATTCCGATCAATGGGTAGACGAACCCATCCTTGGTTTTCTGTCTATCTTTTCAAATGATGAACAACCAACCACCCAATTTGATTACATCACCTTCTTGGCCCATAACATCCATGAACAACTGGTGAATTTCGCCACTGAAGGCATGTTCAGGTACTCGTCCATCCTAGCTTACATGTTCGTCTACTTCCAAGCAGACAGATTCAATTTCTTGATGCAGAAGATGGACGTCGATGGGAAGCCACAGCCGGTCACAGTGTGGATGTCTCTTCTAAAGCGCAATTCTGCCGAATACAACTTCGCGGAGTTCATTGATCAGTTTTACCACCCTATGGTAAGTATGTTGACTGGCGTGCCTGAGCCACGAGTGAATGACGAAGTCCGGAGAGTTCTACACCTCTCAGAAAATGCAAAGACAGGAGACTGGTACTTGTACCAGAATCACTCTGAGATCTGAGTCTACGGGTGCGAGTTGGCACCATACAAGCTTCCGAGATATATACCGGTAAGAGCTTTCGCACTGGAATATATCAGGCAAATTATGAATTCTGATGATGTTCATTTTGTTTCACTCGAAAAGAAGCAACAGTTGTGGATTAAAGGCAGATAGGTTCATTCATTTGAAACAACAGAGGCGCAGGTGACGAAGCAGACAAACTGTTGAGGGAAATGAATTTCCCCATTAGTTTCACATGGCGTTATGATCCCTGCGGGATCATTTCAGAGATGAGAGTCAGAAATAAAAATGCCCCGTATGCACATGAGCCCAGGCTCGAAATCGAAAGGTTTTCTATTCAAACAGAGTGGGAGCCGGATACGTTGGTGGACGTGGAACCAACTGTCGGGATGGAAAAACAGGTAGCCTCCACAAGCATGCCTCCCACTGCCACACCTCAGAATCCCAAGGAAAAGAGGCCTCGACAAGAATCGTCTTCTCCGGTGACAGAGGTGTCTTCGGAGGAATTTAATATGCACGCCAAAAAGCCAAGGACTGTTCCAACGGTAGGCACGACAGTGGAGTAAGAGATCACCACCACCACAGTGGCCTCCCCAGGAGTCAAGCCCATAAGTCCGCCTTTCGGGCCGAGTCAACACAAGGAGATAGCGAAAGCATTGAAAACCACAGACTCTCCCTTAGATACTCCACCAAGCAAGACCGGGCCCAAATTGGGCATTTTTGAAAAATACGACTTAATCAAAAAGAGGAACCAGACCCTGACCAGCAACGCCTATGCCCAATTTCAGAAGCAGTCAGCCACAGCTCAACACAGGCTCCTTTCGACATTCGATACAGAGAAAGGGAGGATGCATATGGCCTACCTCCATGCATAAGTGTCAGATCCTAAAGTAATATCCAATTACAAAAGGGTCACAGTCGAGTTCCAGGCCAAGGACGTGCACCCAGCGGACCAGATGGATCTCCAAAAGCAGACCGGAGAAATGGTTTTTCACACTCTGGCCCATGTTATGACTTCTGCTTCAAGATATCGGACAGCGTTGAGCAATGCCCAGACCCAATTGAAGATAGAGAAAATATCCTCCTTTGCAAAGGACAACAAAATCAAGACATTGGAGGAATTGGTCCTCAAAATCGGCTACGACCCTGCTAACATCAAGGCCGCCGAGGAAATGATAAAAAAGAAGAATGCTGACATCGCTTCCTTGAGGAAGAAGCTGAAGCTCCCTCCAACAGAAGATCCACAAACAAAAGAGATAGCCGAGAGAGAAGGAGAAAAAGATGAAATGATGAGATTACTCATGGAACAGAATGCTCAGTTGATGGAGATGGAGGTCGAGATGGAAAAACTGTTAAAGGAGAGAGAGTAGGCGAAGACAGTGGAGTCCATCCCCTTAAGTGCCATCCCCATTGCAGGATTAAGCACAACGACATTGACAACAGTTCCATCCAAAACAACAGCGCAGGTACCAGAAGGCACCATAGACATGGCCAAGTCTATGGAAAGGATGAATTTGCAGGAGTCCGAAATTGGTTGACTTAAGAAAGAAGTGGAAAATCTCCAAGAGCTGAAGACTTCTTTCCAGACAAGTCTAGCCAAAGAAAAACAGGTGAATGAGCAGATCAGGAAGGAGTTGCAGTTGCTCCAAAAGAAGACCGTGGTAGGTAAGACTCTGTCTGAGGCCAAAGACGTGATATGGATTGATATTTCCAAGTCCATAAATGAAATATGGCCAATGTTTCAAATAATGTTTGAACAGAACGAGTTGCTCGAAAGGAGCAAACAAGCTGTGGAGAAAATCAGGATAGAGCTGGGAGACATGCCAGCTCAAGCTAATGAGATCATAAGGTTCCTAAATTCAAAGACCAGGGAGGAACTATAAGAATTGAAGATCGAGGATAGGAAAAAAACTATATTGGAGGTGAAAAGAGTTCTGACCAAAAGAGGCCTCATGCTCCATCTTGAAGAGAAAATCCAAGTCATGGATCAAGGAGTACAAAGGTTTTTCCACAAGATTGATACTCTGCAAAGAAAGGGCCTGCCTGGCATGAAGGTCATCAATGATAAACTGATGACGCTTCTCGATTATAAGAAGAATTTGGCTGAAGCATTTGTTTCCAAGTTTGCAGTTGTACAAGGGAGTATCACGGGAAAAGAATTCGTAGAAGCCCTGCAGTTGGATGTTGATATCCAACATGAAATCAAACACATATTCATTATCAAGCCCACTTTTGCTAAGTACACGGATATGGACGAAGTGTACAGGCGACTGCTTAAAATCACAGTGCCAGGTCATATCAGATGGGAGGAGCTGTGCGATCTGCTAGATTAGCAGATGAGCTGTCACGATCCAGTCAGAAGAGGTTGCGGAGGCGCCTCGCCAACGGCCTACCCAAAAGTTCAGCAAACGGTTACATCGAGTCATCAAAACAGTTTTGATTAGTTAAGTCAGTTACGCTAAAAATAGGATGGACACGTCCTGATCAATTATGATAGGAACGTTGTATTTTGACTTATAAATACTTTATTTTTCAATGTATTGAGGGTTGTTGTCTTGCACACCCGATTGTTATCGAGCTGTAACATTTTTGACGAGATCCACCATTAATAAAGAAGAGGCACTTTACAGGATTCTTGCGCATGTTTCACTGGTGATGTGATTTTCTTAGTTTAATGTTTTCTTGCTTTGTGATCATCTTGTTTTTTCTATAACTAATCTGTACGAATAGCATTATGTTGCAGGATTTATCCCTGATACCCTATTTCCGATTCTATAGATTTTAATGTTCATCTTCTAAATATCTTCAATTAAGAGATTCTTAAGTGCTTGTTAATTGGAGTTATTTTCCTTATCTTTTCTTCTGTCCATCACTTAAATTATTAAAGATCCAGTGAGCTTGTTACCTCTCCTTGTGAAAGATCTCTTCATCATTTCTGGTTGCACCTCGGATTTTATCAAGCATAGACCCCATAGCCCAACGGATGTGTAATTTGTCTCAACTAACTTTAAAAACCTTTTACAACAAAACAAAACTTGTGCCTTTACCTAGCCTAATATCTTTCAAACAAAGCTAAATATTATAGAGAGATCCCTCTCTGGAGCTGGAAGGGCTAGATCCCAGCTTTAAAAGTGGTTGGTTAAGGTTACCTTTGTAGATTTCTTCTTTTTCAACCTCTAGGAAATTTACCGAGTGCTAACATAAATGGCGACTCCACTGAGGACGAACTGAAACTGATATCTCACGACTCCTTTTCCCCCGAAGAAATTTCAACTCTGAGGAGAAAGGAATGTTTAGAGGTTGATTAACCCTGTACATATTTTTTCTCAGTTTTGTCCTTAGAACCTCTTGCTCCTCTATGACTGTCCCCGCAACAGTACAACCAAATATCGAACCCGGTCTAGCGAATCAAACTCATATTGCGTCGAACCTTTTTGACTTAATCCTCAAAACCGCCAATAACCGGGAAGAGCTCGAACGTTCATGGGAAGCCATTGAACGAGACATAGCTGCTCAGGAAAAATTGGAAGTAAGACGACGTCAATGCAGAAACCTCCCATAGTTTCTTTTCATCATAAAATTAAATAAAAAGAAAATATATATAAAAAACAAAAAGAGTTCTGGCTCCCAAGAAAGTTCACACTCAATCTCATCCAGACCCAGAACCCTCTACTACAATAGATAATCCCGAGCAGTTGTTAAGGCGAAAGACCATAGCGACAAGTTCAGCGAGTTGCACTCCCCTTCACAAGTCTCCTTTTTCCGGAGAACGAGATATTTTTCAAAACCCTGATCTTGGCCTTATTACGGTACGAAACCTTAGTAGATCCCTGTCCGAAACCTTTGCGTCTAAGCTCATCTTTGACCCAATTGTGGTGCAACCCCGAACCCCTGAAGTTTTGTCACCCAGCCCTTCATCACCCTTGTCTTTGGTCTCTACCTCCTCCTCCGCCCAGGTCGTCGTTCCACCTCCTCCACCCATCATGGCAGCTCGATATGCTCCTTTGGTGCTGGCCGCACCACTACATGCCATGTGTTGGGCTCCGGATTTATAACATTTTCTTGCTGGTTCTTGAAGACATTGTCTACTCTCCTGAAGACTTTTGTTAAGCAAATGGAATTCTTTCTATGCTATTCATACTCTGTTACACATATATGTTCCATTATATATAGAAACCATTAAGTGCTTCCAAAGCCACAAATGAGCGAAGAATTCAACTATAAATGCAACAATAATCCTCTTCTGCGGAGAATAGCTGAACTTTGCAAGAATGCAGGGTGTTGGATTATAGAGGATAATACTTATGATTATTTTATGATGGGCTGGCAAATTGGATAGATAGCATATCCTTCTGAAGTCAAGGGCCTTGGAGCACAATTGTTTCAATCAGTGGACAAATCTGGGCAAAGTTACCAAGTGGTGTTGTTGAAGTTGTTTGCAAAAAGACATGGGGTTATTGTTAACCTTGGTGGTGCTAGTGGAGGACCAGGGTATGTTTGTGTTTTATTGGGGAATGCTTTCGGCAATATTATTCAAGATGTGCAAATGGGTAAAGTCATCATTTACTTCAGTTTCTGGGGTTATTGGGCAATATGCAAAATGCCAAGATAAGCTAAACAGAGTGCTCATAGATGGCAAAACCCAATAGCTGGCATCAAAGTATTTAAATTCGTGCATAACGCAGGGGAACCATTTTATAACTTCTAGGGCGCAAAGCCACGACTTCCAGAGGTCAGAAACGTTATGTAACATTGCCAGAGAGAGCTGGAAACGTTATGTAACATTGCCAGAGATCTAAAATGTGGTGTAACATTGCCAGAGAGAGCTGGAAACGTATGTAACATTGCCAGAGATCTGGAACGAGATGCCATGCATTGCCAGAGATCTGAAAACATGTCTCATTCCCCGGTGGTACTCCTGAAACCATTTTTGTAACTCCTTATTCACCTAGGGCAAAGCCACGCATTGCTAGAGAGGGGGAACGTTATGTAAAGGAATGCCATGCATTGCCAGAGGGTTGGAAAACGTGAGATGAGAGATTCTATGTTGGAGAAATGGGGGAATAGACATAGCATAGATCAGATAGAGGAATGGAGGTCTCCAAGTGTTGTATTGTTCTTATCTTCAATAAAATAGTTCAGAGTTGTTCCATTCA
>ML828686.1:37573-50991 GCA_009831015.1 Picea engelmannii | reverse complement strand
CCAAAATCTTGTACGAAACTATGTAAAGTGGGTAAAAATTTGCTATAAATAGTAAGAAAACCAATTTTACTATACCATTTGTAGTTTTTACCCAAATAGTGTATTTTGGACCAAATTGCCTCTGAATTTCAATTGTTGATTGCGGGATATACAAGCGACGAAATTGACAACCGTCTGAACTAGGTAATTCATCTTACTGCCTTATTTCTTTCTAGTGGATTAAAATTTGTAATTAGGCCTCTTTTTTTAAGTTTTTTGGCATGAAACTTAGAAACTAAGGTGTATGCGGGCTATAGATCATTGGGTCGCATATAACCTATACATGATTGTTTGCACAAACATCAGCGTATAAGCAACCCTATACACGACTATGTACACTGTATCTCACGTACATGTATGTGGATAATGTTTTTTAAATGTTTCTAACTCAAAAAATGGTTTGAATCTTGCAGGATAGTGCTAGAGTGGAGAGAAAGAGAGCATGGAGATGTGGATGTTGTAGTGGAGAGAGATCCAGGGGCCTAGATAGCCTTAAAAATATACATTCTATAAAATATTTGGGCTCTCAAAGGTGTGAGGGCTCAAGTCAGACTGCTTCAGCTACTTGTGAACTACTGGGATCTGGATACTGAGACCTTCAACCTTGATGGACAACCATTGAGGATTGAAGTTGAGGAAATCTACTTCTTGACGAGATTTTCGTGCTGGGGTGAGGTGGTCAACCTCAAAGCCCAGGGAGCTGGGAGTGGCATGAACATAGAGGATTACATAGTCACTCATTGCATTGTAGGGGTCGAGAAGGTAGGGAGCCAACTCCCAATCACAACGATCAAAAATCTGAGTCTCAAGATTTTTTTCCTAGTGTTGACATAGATCACAAGGTCTCCCTCTTTGCACTAGGCATTGAGGCAACTTATATTCTATTCAGTGGAGTGCTTGCGACCCATGGTTTATCACTGGTGCACCTCACTGCTGGCCAACATGAAGAGCTAGTTGAAAAAATGCAAACTGGGTAGAAAGAAGAACTTTGGGTTCGTGTCTATCCTTTGTAGTGTTTTCTTCAAGCGGGTTCCAGGCTTGGGCCCTAGAGTTGAGATTGTTCCGCATGGACCTCATGATCCAGCCATGGCATGGTGGACCGAGGTGATGAGGTGGAAAGGGGGTAGTAGGGTGCCAACACCCTACAATGATGAGTTTTTATTCTGGTGGAGTCGATAGGTGATGGCTCTGGAGGACTACTCATACGCAGGGATTGAATTCATAGGAGATCTGTACATGTCGTTACCACCAAGTTCCGCCTACGGAGACATAAGTATGTCAAAGGTTTTTTAATATTTCATTTTTTTGTATTTTTACATAAGAAAACAAAAATATTTTTGGATGATGTCAAGTACTAACTAAACATGTGTGTGACACAGACGTGGGTCCATGACAACCAAACACACTTCCAAGACACCAGCGGAGGCACCGGGGGGGTGAGACAACCGGAGGGGATGCTAATAGAGTGCCTCAAAATGTGCAGGGAAACCATTCTTGTTTGACGCAGAGGATTCCCATGGTTCAGGTGGAGGATCTGTTAAGGTTTAAGCTATTATTAGAATTCTTTTCATTTCACTAGATAACAATAGCATAAGATAGGATCACTGAGAAATACACAATCACAAGAGACACATCATTTATCACGGGAAACCCTCATGGGGGAGAAAACCCAACAAAACTTCCTTATTATAGATAGTCAATACAATGCCAAGAGATAACTCAAACAAATACATAAAGTCTTCTCCCAAGAATGTTCCTCTCTCTCTCTCTCTCTTCTCCAACTGTAGCTCTGAAACTTGCTTCTCAATGAACAAGTGAGTGTGTGTCTAAGTGAGGCACTAGCCTCCTTATTTGTATAATTCTGGCACATGTGGAGGTGTCTTTTCACTGGCAAGGCTGACTTCTCAATCTGGGTGGTTATAACCACCTTTAATATATTTTGGGGCCTCTTTAATATATTATGGGGATGAATTCTTATTCTGCCTATTACAATTATGTTCTGACCAATCCGAAAAAAGGGATTTGGTCTATTACAATAGCTGACATGATTAATCCGCAATAGGGGATTGATCTAATGAATAATACAACAATAATAATTAGAATACACTTTGAAGTTACATTATTTCAACACTCCCCCTTAACAAGAAGGGTATTCTACAACAACATCAGGTGAGAGAGAGGAAAACATCATCAACAATCTCAGGTGGGTGAGAGGACAACATCATCAATATCATCTTGGAACACTGACTGGCGTATCTATAAATCATCAAAAGTTTTTCTCATCGGAAACATCGTCATTCTCAGTGGAATGAAATCATCATCTGCATCAATATGGATTAGTATAAAACTAATACATCATCATCACAGCATGAGACTGGTCACATCATCAAAGCATGAGGCTAGCTCATCATCACAACATGAGGCTGGCACACTACACAACAATTAAGTTGGAATTGCAATAGTAGATTGTCTTTATGTCACAATAATTAAGCTCAAAGCACAGTACTAGGCTGGCTTTACGTCACAACAATTAAGATGGAAGCGCAGTACTAGACTGGCTTTACGTCACAACAATTAAGTTGGAAGCACAGTACTAGGCATATATCAACACAACAATTAAGCTGGAAGCACATAACTAGATTGGCTTTACGTCACAACAATTAAGCTGGAAGCACAGTACTAGGCATATCTCAAAACAACAATTAGGCTGGAAGCACATAACTATATTGGCTTTACATCACAACAATTAAGCTGGAAGCACAGTACTAGGAATATATCAACACAACAATTAAGCTGGAAGCACATAACTAGATTGGCTTTACGTCACAACAATTAAGCTGGAAGCACAAAACTAGATTGGCTTTACGTCACAACAATTAAGCTGGAAGCACAGTACTAGGCATTATCTCAACACAACAATTAAGCTGGAAGCACATAACTAGACTGGCTTTACGTCAGAACAATTAAGCTGGAAGCACAATACTAGCCTGACATATCTCAACACTACTCCCCCTTTCAAGGGAGGTCCTTTCAGACTATACCGAGCTTATCTCGAAAGTGCTCAAACTTTATATGAGATAGAGGCTTGGTCAACACATCAACAACCTGTTCATCCATGCTAACATATTGGAGCTTTATGGCTCCTCTCTGCACCATGTCACAGATGTAATGATATCAGATCTCTATGTGCTTCGACTTGTCATGAAATACATGATTCTTTGTCATCTTTATGCATCTCTGGTTATCACATAGGATCGTGGTTTCTTCCATCTCTAGGTCGAATAGATCGGTCAACAACTTTCGAAGCCATATAGCTTCGCAGCTGGCAAAACATGCATCAATGTATTGTGTTTCCGCTGTACTGAGAGCAATGTTGGATTGCTTCCTACTTTGCCATGAGATCATGGCTGATCCCAAACTGAAACAACATCCTGAAGTGCTCTTCCTGTCAGAGACACTTCCAACACAATCAGAATCAGTGTACCCACTGAGTCTGAAATCATGATCTCCATCATAGCTGAGACCACAATCTAATGTACCCTTAAGGTACCTCATCACATGTTTTGCAACAACTAGGTGAACATGTCTGGGTTCTACCAGAAACTGACTCAAGGTGTTCATGGAAAAAAAAATATCTGGTCTGGTGTTTTTCAGGTACATCAATGATCCAATGATCTATTTATACAATGTGGCATCAATCAATTATGACGAAGTGTTGACCAGTAGCTTCAGCTTCACTTCCATGGGTGTATTCATGGACTTGCACTCCAACATGTCGAATCTCTTTAGGATTTTGACTGCATACTTTCCTTGGTCAAGGAAGATTCTCTCTGGACTCTGCGATACCTCAAGACCTAAGAAATAATGCATTAGGCCAAGGTCTTTCATCTCAAATTTTGAAGCGATATTCTTCTTACATTCGGTGATGAGATTTTCTTCTCCAGTTAAGAATAATTCATCCACATATAAAAACAATATCACCGACTCATCATTAATAACCTTGAAGTAGAGGTTAGAATCATCTTTACTCTTGGTAAAGCCCAAGCTCGTCAGAAAACTGTCTGTCCTGCCATACCAAGCTCTAGGATCTTGCTTCAATCCGTACAGAGCCTTCTTCAACTTGCTGACATGAGTCTTCCTGTCTTCAACTTCAAATCCTTGAGTTCACTCTATAGTCTTCTTCAATGACACCATTTAGGAAAGTTGTCTTTACATCCATTTGGTGCAACTTCCACTTCATCTTAGATGCAAGGGCTATGATGGTTCTGATCGAAGTGTATCTGGCGACATGAGCGAATGTCTCTTCATAGTCAATGCCTTTTGAGAAAATCCATGAGCGACAAATATTGCTTTATACTTCTCAATACTTCCATCAACATCATGTTTTATTTTGAAGAGCCATTTGGAAGATACCACATCCTTTCTCTTTGGTCTAGGAACTATTTCCCATACATCATTATTTATTATGGATTGGTATTCTTCTATCATGGCATTTTCCCATTATTTATTCTGAATGGATTCTTCAAAGCAGGTAGGCTCCTTTTCTAGGAGATCACACATAGAATCCATATAGCTGGAGAATGGCTTAGGTCTCTTCTCATGTCTTGTGGTTCCTTTGGGAACACCATACTTCTCTCCATCTTGAATAAGCTCTCTAGCCCAAGATGGATTTTTCTTATGGGAGATTGTCATCAGAGAAGGTTCTTGAAATTCTACTATGTCATGATCTTCTAGAATTTCCTCATCAGGGGAAGCTACGACTTCCCTCACTAGTTCTGCAACTCTGGGAACCTCCCTCAGTGATTCTGCAACTCTGGGAGATACAGGTTCCTCTTTATATACTTCTTCAATATGGCATCTTATTTATTTCTTGAGCGCTGCATCTTCATCAAAGGTTACATCCCTACTGATCTCAATGTGATGGTGACCTAGTATATAAATCCAGAAGGCCTTGGAGACCTCACAATATCCCACAAATATTCCCTTCTTTCTTGAGGGTTCCAACTTGTTTATCTTCTCTTTAGGAATATGTATAAATAATGGGCAGCCAAATATTTTGAGATGTCTTACCTCTGGCTTCTTTCTGGTGAGCATCTCTTACGCGGTCTTGAACCCCAGTGCACTATGGGACAATCGGTTTTGTACATATACGGATGTCATTGCTACTTATTCCCATCAACACATTGGAAGATCTTGATCATGGATCATGGTCTTCACTGCTTCCATTATCATTTTGTTCTTTCTTTCTGCCACACCATTTTATTGAGGATTGTAGGGATTGGTGAACTCCCTCTTGATCCTGCCATCTTTGCAGAAGTTCACAAACTATTTTTAGGTGTATTCTTCTCCATTATCTGACCTAAGTATCTTGATCTTTCTTTCGAAGAGATTCTCTATCAAGGCTTTGAATTCCTTGAATTTACTGAACACTTCATCTTTTGATTTCAAAAAGTACATTCAGGTCTTACGCAAATAATCATCAATAAAATATACATAGTATACATACCCATGGATGGAGGATGATGGAATTGTTCCACACACATTTGAATGAATGATTTCTAGGACTTCTGCTTTGTTGTCTCTCTTTGGAAAAAGGGTTCTTGATGTTCTTCCCTTGTGCACATCCATTGCATAGGCCTTCATGGTCTACCTTGAGTTTTGGTAGACATGTGACTGCTTTGCATATGTATGGTAGCGCCTTGTAGTTGATGTGGGCTAATCTTCTATGCCAAAGTTCACATGGATTCTCAATGGCATGGATCATGGCAGCTTCTGAGTGACCCTTTAGCTTATACAAGCCACCTTCTTCTTTTCCAATGACAATTTCTTCTTTCAAGGTTTCTCCTTTAGCCTACATGAGAACTTCTCCATCTATAAAGGCAACTCTGAAGCCTTTCTTTTCTAAAGATGATATGGAGAGTAGGTTCTTTGTCAAACCTGGTACATAGAGTACGCCCTTCATCTTCATTGAGTTCCCTGAGTTAAGCTTGTAGTTTGATACTCCCATTCCCTTGATAGGGTATTGATAATCATCTCCAAGTGTCACTTTCTGAGAAAAATTCTTTTCTGAAATGAAAGAGAGAACATCTCTTTGTCCTGTCATGTGCTTGGAGGCACCACTATCAATGAGCCAAGTGTCCTCTCTAGGTGTTACCGATCTTGAGAGGGCCGAGATTAAGACATATCCTTTAATTTTTTCTCTTAACATATTTGCGGGTGGCTCTTCATATTCAACTACATGGGCATGGCGCCTCTTATTTTTCCTCTTGTATTATTCTCGTCTAGCTGGACAATATCTCGCAATATTTCCCATCTTGTCACAATGGTAGCATTGGATAGATGAGTAATCTCTTTCCTTTCATTGTCCTTTCTTCTAGAATCTCTTTGGATGAGATTCTTTATGAATAAATTTGTTTTGGGGTGAGACTCTTTATGAGCTTCTTTATGGAAGTAAGACTTCTTTCTTCCTCCTTTAGTGTGAGTGGCCAGGGATTGATCTTCATCTCTTGCTAGTAAAGCCTCTCGGTTAGCTACTCTTGTTTCTTCTTGAATGCATTCTTCCCATAGACTGTCAAATTTTAGTTTCTCCATTATGGCACAAATTGTTTGGATGAATGCATCCCAAGGTCTTGTGAGACCATTAAGGGCCGTCATTATGAGTTCATATTCATATATGGTGTCTCCAATTGCTTCTAGTTGTTCTTTGAACTCTGATATTATAGAGAAATATTCCTGGATTGATTCTCCTCTCTGCATCCTTGTATTCTTGAGCTGAGTTCTTAGATTCATCTTCTAGTTTATGCTCTTTCCTTCATATAGTCTGTTTAGGGCATCAAACATTTGTTTCAGAGTCTTTTTTTATGACACATAAGGAATCATGTGATCTTTGATTGAATCTGCAATGATTCTCTTGGCCCTAATCATGTCCTTTTGATGCTTTGCTTTGTCTGCAACATCGTTGGGTTCCAACACTTCTTCTTTGATGAATATTGCTAGGTCATTCTCTTCAAGAATGAGACCAATCCTATACTTTCAGGCATAGAAGTTTTCCACACCTTCCAACTTGTGAACAAGCTTAGTGCTTGCAAACATCTTTTACTTGGAGCTAAGAAAATGTCCAAAAATGAAAATGCTCAAAATTAAATTCTGAACTTATCAGGAGGTGCGCTTGGCTGAGGCAAGTAGCCTGGTGTGTTTGGATCTGAGAAAATCCAACTTTTACCCCTACAAACTTGATCTGTGGATTTTTGGACTGGTGCTTCTGGTTTTCTGGTACCTCTGGTACTCTGGTACTTCTGTTACTTCTGGTACTCTAGTTTTCTAGTACTTTTGGTACTTTGTGAAACTAGGGTTTCACTTTCCAGGAGATCTAGCTACTGAAAAGTTGCGTTGAGGATCTCAAAGTGATCCTTGAGGAAGGACACACTTTTCTAGATGGTTTTAGGGCTAAAATACTTCATCAACAAAAATCCCTAATTTGCATGTATGGCAACAATGACGTTTTTCACTTTCTCTTGTGAAAGATGCTCTCTTCAACTTAGCTCTGATACCATGTTAAGGTTTATGTTATTATTAGAGTTCTTTTCATTTCACTAGATAAAAATAACATAAGATAGGATCACTGACAAATACACAATCACAAGAGACACATCATTTATCCTGGGAAGCCCTCATGGGGGAGAAAACCCTACAAAACTTCTTTATTATAGATAGCCAATACAATGCCAAGGGATAACTCAAACAAATACATAAAGTCCTCTCCCAAGAATGCGCCTCTCTCTCTTCTCCAACTACAACTTCAAAACTTGCTTCTCAATGAACAAGTGAGTGTGTGTCTAAGTGAGGTGCTAGCCTCCTTATTTATATAGCTCTGGCATGTGTGGAGGTGTCTTTTCACTGGCAGGGCCGACTTGTCAATATGGGTTGTTATAACCACCTTTAATATATTATGGGGCCGACTTCTTATTGTGCTTATTACAATTATGTTTTGACCAATCCACAAAAGGGGATTTGGTCTATTACAATAGCCTACATGATCAATCCACAATAGGGGATTGATCTAATGAATAGTACAACAATAATAATTAGAATACACTTTGCAATTACATTATTTTAAGAGGATCTATAGGCGATGCAGTGACAGGTGGTAGGTGTGCCCCATGCTTGGGTATGAATCTTTCAACATCTCACAAACGCCATAGTATGCTATCATAACACAAATCTGGCGCCATAGGCGTAGATGTCATGACTATTGTATGATCGATCATATATGTATTTTGAGGGTGTCAACCCCAATTTTGTACTATAACATCGTATTTTTTGGAGAGATGAAATATATATAAAAACATTGATCTTCGAATTTACTTATGTTACAATGTGTACATTGATTAAATTGTTTTCTCTGCTTTAGTTACATGACAAATTCCAATCTAAAACAAAATTAGCATATGCATCGAATACATAATTAGAACTTCTAGGTATGTGATGATAAGTAATCAAATCAAAATGTCATTTTAAAATTCGTACCCATAAGAATTGTCAGAGTAGAGTAGGGTCTCACATACAGTGACTGTCGTTCAACTGAAATACTACTAAATGGGAGTCCAGGCGAACTTCTAACGAGTGAATACCATGTGAAATGGCATTGTGTAAAAGTTATATAACATCACTATCCTCAACCACATTATTTGTGGATGACCCTAGACAAACGCCACCTGAAGACACCAGTAGATCCTCGAGTGAGTAAACAACCCAAGCGGTGGAAGCTAGGTTCCGTTTTTGATGAATGGCCCTGTCTGTGAATCCTAAGTGGACCGAAGACTTCGTTGACATCTGCCAACTAAGGGAAAACTTGATAACAAAGTTGAAGATAAAAACAAAGGGAAAATATATATACACTAAAATACATTAGCATATAAAGAGTTACGTCAAGCTTGGGGATCAAGGGTAATATATTTTCAAATAGAGCCCATTCCTGGGCTCAACCAACATGTTCCCTTTATAATATTCTAATTCATAGGCTCCTTTTTCTAAGACTCGTTGCATAATATAGGGACCATGCCACATGGGTTTGAACTTGCTTGCCCTCGATGGTTCTTTGGCTTGATCATATAGAAGGACCAATTCACCCTCAGCGTAATGCTGAGGATATACAGAATTATCATATTGGACCTTGAAATGTCTTTTATTCTCTTCAATAGCCATGGAGGCGTCTTGACGCTGCTCATCTAGACTCTCTAGGTGTACGAGGCATTGTTCAAGATTGAAAGTGCCAGGTAGGAGCACAACTGCCAATCTAAGAGAAGGGATTTCACATTCAATAGGTAAGATCGACTCCACACTGTGTACTAACTGGAAAGGAGAAAAACTGGTGAAAGTTTTAACTGAGGTTTTGTATGCCCAAAGTGTTGGGTAAAGCATGATATGCCAGTAAGATTTGCTCTGGCTAACAGTTTTTTGCAAAATGGTCTTGAGAGACTTGTTTACGACCTCTACTTATCCATTTTCCGGGGGGTAGTAAGGGGAAGAATGACCATGTTAAAACCCCATTTTTTATGCTAATTCTTCCATCATTTCATTATGAAAGTCACTGACATGATCAATGACAATCTCATTTGGGATTCCAAACCTGGCTATAATTTGATTGAATACAAAGAAGGAAAAAGTGTTGCCATTGGATTTAACTGTAGGCATTACCTCATCCCACTTAGTAAAGTAATCTATGACAATGATAATGTGATGATTCCCCTAGCCAAAGTTGGGTTTCAATCCAAAAAATCAACCCCCCACTTGGTGAAGGGACCGACGATAAAGACTAGATGGAGAGGAGCTGGATGAGAGAACATTTTCTGAGTGAACACCTAGCAGGGGTGACACTTCTTAACCGCTTCGATGCAATCTTTAAAAACAGATGGCCAAAAATAACTGGCTCACAAAATTTTATGGGTTGTCGCAAGCTCGGATAGATGAACACAACAAGGCCCACTATGGCAGTTGTTTAGAACAGACTCAGCTTCTTCATGAGTTAAACAACGATGTAGGATATTGTCTACTCCTCGGTGATAGAGAGTGTTGTCGATGATAAGGTAATTCTTAGCTTGGTATTGTATACGTCATCGATCATCTCGTGAGAGATGATGAGGGAACTTCAAAGTTTGAATATAGACAAAAATATCTCCATACCAGGGGTTCGATGATGAGACAAGGAAAATGTGTTTATATGCAAACGAATCAACATGAATGAAATCCTCATATAACCGAGGGAAGTCGGATATTATCTCTGCAAAAAATAGTGACTTTTTGGACTTTGCAGAAGCAAAATCAAGATCGAATTCTTGTAGGATGACAATCCATTTATTGTACTTTCCCCCTATGATACACCTAGTAAGGATGTATTGAAATGGATTTACATCGGCAATCAAAGTAGTTTTTCAAAGAAATATATAATGTCGTAATAGTTGGATTGCATGAACGACAACCAAAGCTAGATTTTCAACATGAGAATATTTGAGTTCAGGGTCGACTAAGTTTCGACTAAGATAGTAAATGATGTTCTTCCAGAGCTCATCATCCTCCTGAACGAACACCATACCAATCGTCTCTTTGGATGTGGCGACATAAAGCAAGTAATCTCTATCGTAGTCTGGAGACTTCAACAAAGGCATCGATACCAAGGATTTCTTCAAAGCATCGAAGGATTCTTGGACTTGCTCGTCCTATATAAAAGGAGTGTCCTTCTTTAAGAGACACATGAAACCCTTAGTAATATTGGCGTAGTTCACTATAAACCGTCGTAACAATTTATCTTTCCCCTGTAAACCTTGAAGTTGATGAATAGTGCACAAGGGAGACAATCAAAGTATTTCTTCAACCTTTAAAGGATCTACCATGATCCCATTCTCAAAGACTAAAAATCCTAGAAGTCAACCTGAACTAACGTAAAAGATTCATTTATGAGGGTTCAAATAGATGCGATAATGGAAACATCTTTCAAAAACTAGTCGAAGGTGTTTAGGGTGATCCACTCTCTTACGAGAGTGAGCAACGAGATCGTAGAGATAGACTTCGACTATGTGCTTGAAATCGTGAAATGAAAAGGTCCTAACTTGTTGGAAGGTTGCCTCAGTGTTCTTAAGGCTGAAAGGCATCTTCCGGTAAGAGAAAGTACCCCAAGGGAAAATAAAATCCGTCTTATGTTGGTCCTCGGGCTTAATTTGAATTTGGTTATACCCTGAAAATCCATCCATAAAAGAAAAAACTTCGCTTCCTGTACACCCATTGAAAATTTGATCGATGAAGGTGTTGGGAAGTTCTCTTTAAGACATGCTTTATTCAGGTCATGAAAATCCATGCATACGCGGATGGTTCCTTGGTTTTTATTCACTGGAACAAGATTGGATACCCATTCAATTAAGGGAACCGGGTAGATAAAGCCAACATTAAGAAGTTTTTCTACCTCTTCTTTAATAGCAGGGTCCTTCCTAAGATTGACAACTCTAAGTTGTTGTCAAACAAGCTTAGCATCCAGGTAGGTTTTAATCTCATGTTCGACAATTTGATGGTCGATTCTTGGCATCTCTTCATATGACCAAGCGAACACATCATGAAATTATTTGAAGAGATCGGTGTAGATCAAAATTTCTTCTGGCTAACAATCCACACCGATGTATACATTTTCAACCTTGCCAGGAATACGATATATATCGATCATGATGGTAGGAGAGATACTCTCCATGTTTATTTCGGCATAAATTCCGTACGTATCAAATGGAACTACGATGTGATCGACTATCTCGCTCAAGGTATATCTAAAATCATCTTGTTCGATTCTCGCTAGTTCTGGGAAAAAATAAGGGATATGATACATATCATCCCATGTCCTATCAGAACCATTCATGGCCTCTATGATGGCTTCATCCAAAGGTAAAGTATCATCAAGGCAGTCACATGAACAAGATGATGAATTATCCCACACGGGCTCAGGAACAAGATCCTCCTCATTCATCTGCGAGGTAGGATATGACTCAATCAAAGAGTCAAGAACAAACTGATACACTATCTCTGTTGCCGATAGTGGAATGGCCATTCCAGTATGTGATTGAAATTCACAATATGCAGTCGAGGAAGGTAGGGTCCAAGGATTATTAAAATATAAAGTGCAGAAAGGAGCATACCTCTTTGATGGAGCATACCTACTGGACATGGCATATATATGATGAACCAATGCCATGAATTCAAAGGTACCCATAAGGGATGAATACATTTTGACACCGACATTCTAAGTTACCGACTGAGAATTGTCGATTGCGGGGATCGACGGTCCAACAGATGCATTGGGGCTAGTGTACGAAAAATACAATTGGTTGATCATCATGATATTTCCATCATGAGTGTTGTTGGGGAAAAACACCCTACGGACTAGAAAATAGAGTTCATACTTTGCATGCAGATATGACCGAATAGAAATTACTTTCTACCTTCATCCCCAGATTTAAATCCCCTTTTCTTAGTAAATGCATGGAAAGATCAACCTACCTCGTTACCGACGTTTGATGTCGATCCTCCGTTGTGCTTGATTACTTGTTCGCAATACTCCTTCCAAAGTTGACCTGCATTCAAGACGAGCAACAACTATGCATGCATACTACTTATTTACTCACGGGTTAGAAATAAAAAATAAACTAATCAAACCATAAAAAGTTCATGAATTGGGACGGGAAAAGCATTCTCTTTATTACTTAAAATGAGTCAACTTACAAAAGTTGAGACCGACCACCGCTCCTTGAACCTAATCCTGGGCTCCTCTTCTTCTGTCCTTCAACTGCTTTGCTTTAAATCTCCTTTGGCATTAGGAAAGGCTAAAGGGCTGGGACAATGGAATACGTAAATGGGCAGAGTTTCTTTGCTATATTCTTCCCTTTTTTCCAAATGGTACCCCTACCCCTTCTTTTATAGGCTAGAAGGAACTAGGTATTTGGATGAACCCTCGGCCATGCATGGCCGGGAGTTTTAGTTAACTCACCCATTGCTTTTTGTTTCATCGACAACTTTTCTCTTTTCATGCTTTTGTCAGTCCACACGGGTTGTTTTGGGTTATCTAGTGTGTACACACGTGCAGTAATGGGTTAGGGCGCGTGGGCCTTTACACAAGAGGATTTTCAAAGAGTTGTTCTGCAGTGTTTTTGGCAAAGAAAGGATATGAGTTGGCCTGATGCCAGTTAAGCATGTGTGGTGTGCTTTAGGGTTATAACAGATGCCCCCTAATGTGTGAGGTCAGAAGAGCATCTGATGGCCGAAATACATTACCAATCTTTACTGATGTGCCGAATGATTGAGCCCAAGGATCAAGAACCGGGAGGTGCCGTCTGCAAAATAACAAA
>ML828686.1:18724-36569 GCA_009831015.1 Picea engelmannii | reverse complement strand
GTCTGAAAAAAGATTAACTATGGACTTCATCAAGAATATTCTTCTGGACCAATTTAACGAGTGTGAAAGAATAAGGTCACTCGACGATCTTTTCAATTTTAGGGAGTCTAAAAAGAGCTTAACTATGGACTCCGTGGGGGTTTATTTTTCATAAGTTTAGTCCCTTAGGCCCGAAAAAGGGGTAAAATTATACCTGAGAGTACTCTTCTAAAGAAAAGAAGTTCTATAGAGTATACCTTTGTTCGTACAGTTGACCGTCCAGACTGAAAAATGGGTAAACTACTGCCAGACAGAAAAAGGGGTAAACTACCGCCAGACAGACATGACTTCAAATTTCATTTTAACGAGCATGAAAGGCCACAAGATCGCTCGACAATCTTTTCATGTTTAGAGGGTCTGAAAAGGACTTAAAAGGAGACTCGTTATTTTTGGGAGTCCCGAGGGTGAGACAAAGAGCGAAGAAGAATCATGCAAATGAGGCTCAAACTCATATTCAGGAAAGACTATAAGGACTCCCGAGCTTACAGTGTTTTAGAGACGGCATGGACACCATAATGCAACCAGGACCTAGCTAGGGCATCCATGTTCTGGTAAGCTCTACTGCCAAGTTGTGACACTTCTAAAACAAATATGATGGTTCCGTGTCACAACCTGATGGGATCGATCCTATAGCAGAGGAAAAAGACATGAGATGCAAAAGTCAAGGTAGTAAGCTAACCTATATGCTCAAGTTGATTCTTGGAAAAAATTTCATGGACCATCAAAATTTTCTCAAAACTCAAAAAAAGTGTCCCAATACCCATTCAAATCCCTCCCATATAACTCCTGAATCACTCTAAATGGTTTTTGGTATAAAGAAACTGATAAGGGAAGCCAAAAAAGTGACAAAAAGAGGCCAAAAAGTCTATAAATAGAAGTTGGCAGCTCATTATCACTATTGCTGATTTGAAAATTGACTTTGGAGCCAAAAGACCCCCTTTGCTAAAAACAATGATTCCGGGAGCTAAAGTGGATGAAACGAACTTCTGATTGGACCAAGTAAGTACACACTCGCCTATCTAGCTATTCAATTCTTCAATTTTTCCTTTAATTTCATTTTTTGGGTGGGCGTCGACCTTAAAAATGTCGGCCCTAGGTCCACGTGGGCTATCTATGGATAGCCCGTGTGTACCCGCGGGCAGAGTAAAGACTGCCCACGTGTACACGCGATTGTCACTTAAACAGAGCGCATGGGGCCCCCTTTTTTTATATAAAAAAGAACCAACTAACCTACTAACCCCCTTGAACTTTGTTGTGTTGGTAGGATGTATGTTTAGTGGAGGGAGAGGGAGTGTGAAACAATTAGTGAGTTGGTCGCAGGAGATCCGAATGCCATGGCCATGTTGATGCAATGTGGTTTACTTAAGTTCTTCCTGCGTCCATTTATGTGAGCGCAACCAAGGCTACTTAATGCCTTGATTGACTATTGGAACCCTAATGCAGAGGCCTTCATGCTAGAGGGGAAATCACTGGTGCCCACCACCGAGGATATCTACTTTTTGACTGGCCTCTCAAGGAGAGGGGAACCAGTCAACTTCAGGATGTTTTGTGAAGGACCGAATAAGATATCGGAACTGATAGATGAGCACTGTGAGGCTGGGACTAACCATGTGGGCTCCCAGGTACCCATCAGTAAGATTACTAACCTATTGCTGCAGGCGATATTATCACTGATTGGGTGGATTACCGATTCAACAGCCTTGCATCAGGCATCTCGCGCACAGATGAATTGTGTTATCCAGTGCTTGAATGCATAGATTTTTATTGGAGTACCACACTGCTCGAGTGCATGAAGAGGCAATTGATAGATTGTCGACAGTGGACACAAAGGAACTTCGGGTTTGGGACGATTTTGTGTTCATTCTTCTTTGAGAGAGTTCCGAGCTTTAGTCCTCAGGAAGTAGTACGAGGACATTAGGCCTCTTTTCCTGCAGTGTGTAGATGGGCAGTATTATTGCCATGACAGGGTGGTGGAAGGACCAATGAGTCCTTCGATGATGACTTCTTTGCGTGGCTATCACGATAGATCCCTATGATCGAGGATTACCCATATGCAGGGATAGATTTTTCTAGAGATCTTGAGATACCCGTGCCTCCTGGTGAGGAGCGAGGGGAGATGGGTAAGTCTCCACCTTTGTAGTTTTTTTTGTTTGCATTTGTAATTTTTATGTCATTTTTGTTATATATATCATTTTTTTTGTATGCCAGAGTATTTGATGGGTATATGTTTGTTGCATGCATATGTGGGACCCGTGTGACCTGCCGATTATGCACGGAACAAGCATTGTCCACGGCCAAAATCCGCAGCTGTCGCCGCCGGGGGAGCAACAGTAGCAGGGAACCTCCCATCCGGGGAGGCTGAGAGGGTCCTTAGATGAATTGAGCGGAACTTCACTGCACTCACTCGCACAGTCCCGATGGCAGAGATAGATGACCTACCATCATCCATGCAACCTCATGTAGTGGGGGCACCTCGGACGTGGGTCCGATTGTTTAGGTGTTTAGCCCATGCTGTGGACTATTATAACATGGCCCATAGGCCCTGAACCTATTTATACTTTTTACGTGCCACGAGAACTTACTTGTATATATTTTTGAGGGCATAAGCCCTATGGCTCGTTATTAGTCCCATTTTTTAGGCGCTTGCGTCCATCTATGTACTCTAGTTGTTTTATGATATTATATATGGTTTTTTGATCTTTTGTGTCTTATGGATCACGTGTGCAAAAATGTATTTACATGCTTATGTCAATGTTTTTTCATATGTGTGCAAGATGCCAATCTAAAATTTGATTAGCTAGAGTATCTGTAATTTGGTTTAATCTCCTAGGAACATGAAAACATGTAATATAATCAAAATTTTGTTCTAAGAGACGTACCCTAAGGAATCTTCGGTGTAAAGTTGGATCATGAACCTGATATACTCTGTTTAGCTGCGACACAACCAATTGAGCATCGAGATAGACCCGGAGATGAGAGATACCCAATGACAAGGCGTCACGAAGCAACTCAATAACTGCACTATACTTGACGACATTATTTGTGGTGTCGCCTAAGCATATACCTCTGAAAGATAACAATTGGCCCCGAGGTGTAAAGATTACCCAAGCTACAGAGGCAAGCCTCCGAGTGTGCCGACTAGCACCGTCTGCATACCCAACAAACACCTCGGAATCACTTGACATCTGCCATATTGACGAAAGATAACATCAATGACACGTCCATAACACTTAAAAGAAACTAAAAAGTAATAGTACAAAGACTATACATATGTTACAAAAAGTTACCCACAATGAACTTTCTATGAGTAATACGTCTTGAGGTAGAGCCCATTTCTAGGCTTCGCCAAAGCATTCCCTTCAAAATCAACCAAATGATAAGCGCCCTTTTTTAATACCTCTTTTATGATGAAGGGTCCGAACCACATGGGTTTGATTTTTCTTGCTCCCAGGGGTTCCTTATCTTGGTCATAGACCAGGACAAGGTCGCCTTCAAAGAAAATCCAATGACTAACGGACCTATCATACTGACACTTGACCTTATGTTTGTGAGCCTCATTGGCCAAGGCCACATCATGACGCTGCTCAAGGTGTACTAACCGTTCTTCAAGTGGAGAAGTGTCTGGCAATAATTGTACTGCCAATTTTAGAGATGGGATCTGACATTCGATGGGAAAGACTACCTCCAACCCGTAAACGAGTTGAAAAGGTGATAAACTGGTTGCAGTCTTAACAGATGTTCGGTAAGCCCATAATGCCGAGTATAACATCAAATGTCAATTTGACTTGGCTGAGTTGATAGTTCACTATAGAATAGTCTTAAGAGTTTTGTTTACAGCTTCCACCTACCCATTGGCTTGGGGGTAGTAGGGTGATGAATGTTCTTGCCATAACCCAAGATTTGATGTTAACTTGGTCATCATTTGGTTCTAAAAGTCACTGCCATGGTTAGTAACAATCTCTCTCAGGACGCCGAACCTTGCTATGATCTGGTTGAATAAAAAGAGAGTTGCAGTCTCTCCATCATCTTTAAACGTTGGCATAGCTTCGACCCACTTAGTGAAGTAGTCTACAGCTATGATGATATAGCGGTGCCCCCTTACTGATGGGGGGTTGCAAGTAGTGTAATCAATCCCCCACTTGGTGAAGGGACCAACTATGATGACAGGAAACATAGGAGCGGGATGTGCCCTCATCTTCCGAGAAAAGACTTGGCATGGATGACACTTCTTGAACGATTCTACACAATCTTTGATAAGCATCGGCCAGAAGTAACCTGCTCGTAGAATCTTTTGGGTTGTTGCCAACCCAGACAAATGACCGCCACAAGCTCCGGTACGGAAATCGTTGAGCATGATGACTGCCTCCTCATGTGTGAAACATCAACGTAAGATGCAGTCTACACCTCTCCGATACAACGTATCATTGAGTATGAGATAATTCTTAGCTTAATGACGTATATACTGACGCTCATCATGAGAAGCAGAGGTAGGGCACTTCAAAGTCTAGAGATAGATAAGTATATCTCCTAACCATGGATCTGAATATGTGATCAAAATCATATCTCCCCGAATAGGAGATTCTTCAGGCACAACGTCACCTGACTCAACCGGAAGTTCTAAAATAAGCTCTGCGAAGACCAATGACTTTTTGGACTTTGCTGAAACGAAGTCTAAGTCAAATTCCTAGAGGATGACTATCCATCTACTGATTTTTCCACCTATAACCCATCGTGTCTTAGTCAACATGTACTAGAATGGATTCACGACAGTAATGAAGGTGGTCTTGCAAAACAGAACATAATGACGGAACTGTTGAACAGCATGAACTGTTGCCAATGCAAGTTTTTCGATATGAGAATAATTGAGTTCCGGTCCTATGAGGCCTCGGCTCAAGTAATAGATCACATATTCTGAGAACGAATCATCTTCCTAAACTAAAACCATTCCAATGGTTAACTCTGCGACAACTAGATATAATAAGAAATCTTTGTTATAGTTAGGTGGTCGTAGCAGAGGCGTAGTTGTGAGGGCGTGTTTTAATGCGTCGAAAGAGCGTTGAGCGGCTTTGTCCCAGAAAAAGGGAATGTATTTATTCAGTAAACGCATAAATCCCTTGGTGATTTCAGCATAGTTGGCGATGAAGCATCGTAAGAAGTTCGCCTTGCCTTGTAGACTCTGAAGTTGTAGGATTGTGTGTGGGGGGGGGGCACCTGGATTATTGCCTCCACCTTGAGAGGATCGACCATGATCCCTGTTGTTGATACGATGAAACCTAACAAACATCCTGACGTTACGCAAAAGATGCACTTGTTTGGATTCAAGTAAATCCTAAAGTAGCGACAACGCTCGAAGATTAGTCTAAGGTGTGTAGGATGATTTGATCTCTTGTGAGATCGTGATGCTAAATCATCTAGATAGGCTTCGACTATATGCTTGAGATCATGGAAAGCAAAAGACATGGCCCGTTGGAAGGTGACTCCAGCATTTTTAAGACCAAAAGGCATCTTACGATATGCAAATGTACCCCATGGACAAATCAATGTCATTTTGTGTTGGTCTTCGGGTTTGATTTGGATTTGAATATATCCTGAAAAATCATCCATGAAAGAAAAGGCTTCGCAACCAGCACATTCATCAATGATCTGGTCGATGAATGGTGTTGGAAAATTATCTTTGGGACATGCCTTGTTCAAATCATGGAAATCAATACATACATGAATCGTTCCTTGTTTTTATTGATCGGCACAGGATTTGACACCCATTGAGTCAAATGGATAGGATAGATAAAACCTGCCTTTAACAATTTCTCAACCTTAATCTTGATGGCTGTTGCTTTCTTAGGATTAACTGGATGAAGTTTCTGTCGAACAGGATTGGCATCAGGATACGTTTTGATTTCATGTTCAACTATTTTTGGATCAATACTTGGAATTTCCTCATAAGACCAGGCAAAAACGTCGTGGAATTCCTTGAAAATATCTGTGTAGATTTGAATCTCTCTAGGGGAGAAATCCGCTCCGACGAAGACATTCTCCACGATGCCAGGGTTTCGGGAGATGTTGATTGGTATAGTTTTAGCGATAGTCGCCATATTGCCCTCAGCATAAATTTCATGTGTAGCTAAGAGATTAATAGGACATGATTGATCTCCCATCATGGTCATGGTGAATTCTCCTGCTTCGATTCGGTTTAACTCTGGGAGAAAATATGATCTGTGATGAGCATCTTCCCAAGGTTTTTCCGGACTAGTCATTGCTTCGATTACTGCTTCATTTGAAGGTAAGACTAATTCTAACAAATCGACGTTAGCGAGAGAACCCTGAGCCCAAATAGGCTCTAGAAGTGGATCTAACTCTTGTGCAGGAGTCGGATCAGTGTTAGTTGAAGCTTGTTGGACTAAAGAGTACGCTACTTCAGCGACAGACAAGGGCATGGACATGCTTGGGTGCCCTGTCTCGTCCATCGTGGCTGATAGGGAAGGAAGAATCCATGGATCCTCAAAGTAAGTCATGCGGAACAACGAAACTTGAAAAATCTCAACCTTATGGTGATTAGATATAAATTTGATATCGCCCTGAGGAGGTGGGTAATCGAAGGTACCCATCAAGGATGGACACATACCAACTCCTACATTGACGACACCTGGTTGAGGATTATCAATCATCGGGACCGTGGATGCCCCCAAAGCTGGGTCAGGTCTGGAGAAAGACAGTTGATCAATGGTCACTATCTGACCCTCATGTGGAAACAACAAGACTCAAAAAACTGTAGCAACCACAACTTTCATAGCATAAGTCCAACTCCGTCCTAACAAGAGGTTATAGTCGAGGGGAGCATCGACTACCTCTACTTCGACACACACGGTCTTCCCTCCTAATTGCACGGGGAAGGAAGGAATGATGCCATGTGGCCGGAATGAACGATCCTCGAAAGCAGTGAGGAGAGTAGGTGATCAAGACAAAACAGGCTGGCCAATGGCCTTCCAACATGCCAACGACATAACACATGTCGAGGCGCCCTCGTTGACCACCGTGCGGAAGATATTCTGTGTAAAAATTTTCGTGGGGTAAGCCACTACTATCTAAAATGCTATGTGGTAAGGTAGACGAGGTTTTAAGTTGGTTGTATCTAACATGATGGTACCCAGATTACAAGTCTCAGTAGAGCCCAATGCGGTTAACAAGGCTTTTCTTTGAGAAGGGAAACTTTGGAGGACCTCGAAAGCAGACATCACACAAGGGGCTTGTGATAAATCTTCCACCACAGAGTAGTTCTAGGCGGCCCTTGCGTTTGGGTTATGAGAAGACTTTTTAAATGCACCTTTTGGAATGCGTGTCATTATTTCTCCCAACGTCTTCTCAATCTGTAGAGGAAGAGATGGGAGGTCAAATTCTTTACCTTTCTCATAAGCGCTTGGTTTACTATAATCGTGCACTCTAGTTGACATGAAAGCATCACCCCTAACCATATATACGTTCGCGGATGAGGGGTTGTTCGGAGGCGGGCAGTTTTCTTGGTTGCCCCCTTCCGTACTTGTAGAGGCTTGAGTTAGATTTTGCCCATGCTGAAATGGGTTCGTCAACACTGCCTGTTGTTGCTGTGTGACAAATTTTTGGGCCTCTGCAAGCCGAGGACATAGATGGGTCAGGTGGTCTTTCGTGCACAAGTTGCAAGGATACCTCACCTTCCATTTTTCAGTGTTTTCCCCAACAGCATTATCGTTGGATTTTTTATCCCTCTTACCCTTTTTTCATTGTTTTTTCTTCCCTTCAGACTGTTGGGTGGCCTTTGGGTTAGTCCACTGCACTATGTGTACTTCCGACGTTTGGGTAGGGGGAGCAGCCAAAGAAGTAGTTTGGCTGGCCGTTGTTTGTTGTATGGATAACTGCTGCAATTGCTTTGTCAATTTCTCAACGGGCTTAGTTTGTGCTGAACCGACGATACCATTGGCATTCGGTCCAACTCTTTGTCTAGTTTTATCCAGTATCGAACGTGGCGCATCTGGAAAGATGTTGTATAATAAACCAGACTGAGAATAGATGAGCTCAAACTATTGAGCTCTCATGATGGCGTCTTCTTCAGAGAAAACTTCGGATGTCGTGACGTCTTTGGATAACTACGGGACCAAAGACTTAAGGAACCACTCAAGAAGGAATGCTGGTGGGACTGGTACTTTGATTAAACTCTTCCGGCATCTCCATTCTCAGATGTGATCAGAGACATGGTCCACTGTTGTCTGTTCAAAATTAGCGAGCAACTCTGTGCCAGCATCGTATCTCACAGGTAACTGGAAATGGTTAAGGAAAACCATCGCCAATTCGCCAAAAAAAGAGTATCTTGAGTGATCAAGCTTAATGTACCATTTCACGGCACTCCCAATGAGAGTACGTTGAAACAATCACAACTGTACGGAGTCATATTTCAATGAGTTAGATGAGCACCATAGATGGAAGGTAGTCACATGATCTCCTGGATCTTCATTAGGCTTGGCTTCGAACTTTGGAATGTTCGAAGGAAACTTCGTCGGCATAGGAGGCCAACGCGGATCGTGAAAAATGGGGTCATTCAACAACCTCATCAAAACTGTCAAGTGTAAAGTCGCCAGGAAAGGTAGTTTGGGTTGCTGTTGATAACTTGGGAAAAAGGGTCCAGGAGTTTGACTGGCACCAGGTTGCCAGGAAAAGTTTGGCTGCTGGCCTGGATTTTGGTAAAAACCATGGCCCTGACTAGTGTAAGGATTTTTCATATGTGGAGACATCATCGGCTGATTTCCCAAATAGGACATATATTGTTGGGCATGCATTGTGTTCGAAGGACTTTGGGAAGGATTATCCCATGTCGGTCCCATAGAGATAGGCATAGTAGCTTGTCCGGGTTTCCATTGATTGTGGAAAGAATTACCCCAGATCGACATTTTGGAGGAGGGAACGGATCCTTGCCCTGAATTCCAAGGTCCTGCTAAGTTTGCCCCCTATGCAAGAATAATACCCTGCCTAGGAGTAGATTGTCCAAAAATGGGGTTTCCCCCAGTCTGGAAAGCGACTGACGAGAAGGTGTTGTTACCAAACGTTCTTTTCCAAGAAAACGGTGTCGAACCTACCGGCATACTATGCGAAGGTGGTCCTTGACTCCCCGCTCCAAATAAATTATTGTGTGTAAGTTGCCCGGCGGATCGCTGATGCGAACCACTGAGTGAAGGGGACGAAGGAGGGATATGACCTCATGCATATGGAAAAGCATTAAAAGGGACAGGAGTGCCCCCCATGTGACCTTGCAGAGGAGCACTAGTGCTCCCTGCCCCCAGAACCAAAGTCTGTAAAGTGGAGTAGGACAGTACAAGACTTGTACTCGAACTAGGCATACTGTATGAGAATGGAGGGCCTGTCGCACTAGGTGTGAAAGGGGTTGTGGCCTCTGCCAAAGACGGGTTCAGACCACTGTGAAAAGTAGTTGCGGTCGAGACCATGGTGGCTCAGACCGATGATGGTAGGTTAGGAGATGACTCTCCTGTGGTGACAACCGTGGTGGGAACTGAATAATTCCCAAAAGAAGTAACAACATTTGTTTCCATTGTTGTGTGCAACACTGTCTGACGCTCGTAAAATTGAATTGGTACAATGAAAGGTGCCGAGAGATCGGTGGTTGGGGTTTCAACTAAGCTAAGAGCGGTTTATTCAAGGTCCAAAATGATCGATTCCTCCAGGGGTTGTTCAGGCACAATGGTTTGTAACCCGGTCGCTTCAAAAGACCCTTGTTGGTCTAGCTTCCACCTTAATGGGGGCGGGGGTGGCTCCAGTGTAACCGGCGGTAGGCCAAGAAGCCTTCGTGACCGGCGGAGCTCGGGATCCTCCACTGTGTGAGAAGATCCAAGACACTCTAAGGTAGTCTAAATACTCAAAAGTAACACACACTAAGAAAAAAGTCCCTAGAAGATAATACAAGCAAACACTAAATTAATTGGAGGAACAGTTACAACAACCAACACTAGTTCAACTTACCGGTGCAAGTGAAACTCAAACACGGAAGCACCCTCTGGGTATATTCTGCAAAGCGTGGCCCAATGTCTGTCCTACGTACCGCGGTATACCCCCATAGTCACCTGTGTATGTCCCTAACCAAGATTGGCAACTAGGTTGCCAGCACGCGAACAGTCACAAAGCGGGTACAGTCGAAAGTCGGGTAGACCACAATGAGCAGGGTATCGAGCCTGAAACCTATCAAGGGTATCGAGAGCAAATGGTTTGGAAGAAAACTGAGGACCTCAAATGGATTTGAGACCCACGAAGCCCCATGGCAAATGCAAATGACGGAATCCCAAAACAAGCCCTCTATATGTGTTCTCCACTACGATTGGTCCGGCTTTGGAGGGGTTATCTCCGCTACCTTTCTGCACGCGACCTCGTGTTTATCCCTTGTATTAGAGGGAGGTCCCAGATAACTTGCACGAAACTGGACTTAGACACTCCCTATCTCAGATTCCAATTTTTTATTTTAAATGGCCTTGAAGAGTTTCCTCTCCAACCTAATCCAAGGCCTTAGTCCTGAACTAGTTTGTGAACCCTACAAACATAAAAGTCTAGTAGATTTTAAATTTAGCATTACTTTTATGGCTTTGTCTTACATCAAGGGGTATGAGGGTGAAACTGATGATGTGTAAAAGATGAAAGCAAAAAATGAATAAAAAAGCTAGAAACAAAACTTTTACTGAATGCAAAATTTCAACAACTTTTCAAAAGAAAGATTTTTTAACTTTTCTAAGATTTTGGACAGCAAACTCAAAGGAATTTCACTCGACCACGAGCTACTTATGATCTAATTGAACTGCAAAAACTTATGAAATAAAAGACTTTTCCCTAGCTAATGATGCAGAAACACACTCTTCAACCAAAGAAGAAAATGAAAAGAGATTTTTTATTTATTTAAGTGCTAGTAAAGCAAGAAAGGGAAAATACCGACAAGCAAAAAACCAAGAAAAAAAATTCTGGCTTAAAGCACAGATCGCAAAGAATCAGATTAAAAAATCACACAATAGCAATTGTAAAAACAATGACTCTCACACTTGTCTAAAAACCGTAAAAAAAAAATAAAAAAATTTCTAACAACGTTTTAAATGAGAAGAAGCAAGCTAAGGGTAAAAATAATCCTAAGCTACTGATTGTTCAAACAGAGATTCAAACACTTGAGATGAATAATTATTATCAAAGGAGAGGATGACTGCCTCACCCTTAACAAAAAGAATCATGTACAAGCACGCGACTGTTACTCAAACAGAACGTGTGCGAACGCGCACTGAACGGAGACAGAGGGCGTGTACACGCGGGCTGACCTTGTACAAGCTGCGTGTATATCTAAACTCTAAGAAAAAATGAAAATAGACAGACCAAACCAGGAAGAGACCTCTGGTATTGACAACCACGATCCCTTGAAGGCTTGGATACTCTTTCTAACATAAAAACAAATAATGCAAGGAAAAAATAATAAGGCAAAAACAATCTGAGATAGGACTGTTAGCAAACAAGACTCAGACAAAATTCCAGAAAACCCCCTGAGAATATGTGATTCTGATAGGGAAGAGGAGGACTGCCTCTGAGGTTCTCTGAACTCCTACACACTACTGCTACCTCTACAACTACTGTTTACATGTGGGCTGTAAGAGGATAGGGTGCGGGTACATGTGTGCAGGCCTTGTGCAGGCCGCGTGTATCTCTGTGGGTCTCGAAAAACACAGTCAAGAAAAAGTTAGGGAAATATGGTATGGAAAACCAGACTCCCTGCTAGCTCAGAATTTACAGAAATAAAAAGAAAAGACAAGCAAGAAAAACTAGTCTTTAAACTACCCAAAAACTAAATAAAATTCCAGGAACCCTAAAGAGTTAATTCCCCAGTACGGTCGCCAATTTTGTTGTTGGGGAAAAACACCCTACGAACTAGCAAATAGAGTTCAGACTTTGCATGCAGATACGACCGAATAGAAATTACTTTCTACCTTCATCCCCATATTTAAATCCCCTTTTCTTAGTAAATGCATGGAAAGATCAACCTACCTCGTTACTGACGTTTGATGTTGATCCTCCGTTGTTCTTGATTACTTGTTCGCAATACTCCTTCCAAAGCTGACCTGCATTCATGACGAACAACAACTATGCATGCATACTTCTTATTTACTCATGGGTTAGAAATAAAACATAAACTAATCAAACCATAAAAAGTTCATGAATTGGGACGGGAAAAGCATTCTCTTTATTACTTAAAATGAGTCAACTTACAAAAGCTAAGACCGCCCACCGCTCCTTGAACCTAATCCTGGGCTGCTCTTCTTCTGTCCTTCAACTACTTTGCTTTAAATCTCCATTGGCATTAGGAAAGACTAAAGGGTTGGGACAATGGAATATGTAAATGGGCAGAGTTTCTTTGCTATATTCTTCCCTTTTTTCCAAATGGTACCCCTACCCCTTCTTTTATAGGCTAGAAGGAGCTAGGTATTTGGATGAACCCTCGGCCATGCATGGTCGGGAGTTTTAGTTAACTCACCCATAGATTTTTGTTCCTTTGGAAATTTTCCTCTTTTCATGCTTTTGTCGGTCCACGCAGGCTGTTTTGGGTCAGCCAGCATGTACATGCATGCAGTAATGGGTTAGGGCATGTGGGCCTTTGCACAAGAGGATTTTCAAAGAGTTGTTCAGTAGTGTTTTTGGTAAAGAAAGGATATGAGTTGGCCTGATGCTAGGTAAGCATGTGTGGTGCAATTTAGGGTTATAACAATGAGGAAAGAAAAGAGCGAGGAAGACAGACAATATGATTGCAGTCATAACATAAGTCAAATTTCGTCCTAGTAACAAGTTATAGTCGAGGGGCGCATCAACCACCTCGACATGCACCTATATCGTGTTCCCACTTAACTGGAATGGAAAGGCAGGAAAAATACAGTGAGGGAAGAAGGAGTGAATGTCAAAAGAAATCAATATGGTTGGAGATTGAGAAAGGGTCGGAGAGCCGAGGGCTTTCCAACAGACCAGAGACATCACACATGTTGCAATGCCTTCATCAACAACAATATGTTTGATGGTATACTTTGAGTAACCCACGTGGATTTGGAATTCCACATGGTAAGGCAAGCGAGGCTTCACATCGTTGATGTCAAAATTTATAAGTTTAGAGCCACAATGATCTAGAGCTCCTAACACAGATAGCAAGAAATTCCTCAGTGAAGGACACTTCTGGAGTACCTCCAGAGCTGACATCGCACAAGGGGTTTGATCTAGATCCTCAACAATAGAGTAATTTTGGGCGGCTCTACAATTAGGATTGTGGGTAGAGCGCTTGAGTACTCCTTTCGAAATACGAGGCAAGGGCTCTAGTTTTTCGATATGTAAGGGCGTCTCCAAAGGAGGGGGAGACTCTAGACTAGGTACAATCTGTGGAGAACTGTAATTGTGAGACCGAGTAGCTACATTAACCTCGGATTTAACCATATTGATGCATCAACTATCATCATCTTGTGTTGGTGGGTTTTGAATCCCAATCGCCACATTTCCATTATTTGAGGAGCTCGAGACCATGTGTTGATTATGTGGAAAGGGATTAGTCATCATAGCGAGCGGTAGAGATAAAATCCTCGCAACTTCCACAAGTTTGGGGCATAAATGGGTAAGGTGATCATCTGTAAAAATCTTGCAGAGAAACTTCACCTTCCACCTTTCTTTCTTTCCCTCACCAACATTATTATTCAAATTCTCATTATTACCATTGTCCTTGGGTTTATTATTATTCTTCCGACCCCTACGATTATTACCATGTCCTTTCTTTTTGTTCCCTCTTGGTTTCTGGTTACCATTCGGATTGGTCGATGACTGCACATAACGTACATCCACTGACTGAGTGAGAGTGGAGGACACAGACGAAGTTGGCCCTCCTACAAAATGGTTTAGAGACAACTCTTTCAAATGGCTTGTCACTGAGTCTGAAGATTTCACATTGGCAGAGCCTACAATGCCATCAACATGAGGCCCGAGCTTTTGTCTAGGGTCATAGTTTGACCTCGGTGCGTCTAAAAGAATCTCGTATAGCATCCCAGACTGAGCATATATGAGATCTAACTGTTGGGATTTAAAAATCAGTTCTTCCTAAGATGTAACCCCGGATGTAGAAACATCCTTCGAAATATAAAGTTGTAGAGACTTAAGGAACCACTCTGGCAATAATTCCAGGGGTATGTAGGCCTTGATCAACCCTTTCTGTCTACGCCACTCCTAGATGTGATCCAAGATATGAGTGGCTTTATCTTGACGGAAGGTTGAGAGAAGTTATATGCCCACGTCGTAACATACTGGCAATTGGAAGTGGTTGAGGAAGACTAAAACTATTTGATTAAAATTTATGCATGTCCCCCTTGGTAGCTCGATATACCATTTCACGGGGACCCCTATGAGGGTGCCTTGAAACAATATTGACCAAATAGAATCATCATTAAGGGAGTTCGAAGAGCACCAAAGGTGAAAAGTAGTGATGTGATCACCAAGATCCTCACCAGTTTTGCCTTTGAATTTTGGAATATCCGAAGGAAGCTTGGTGGGGATGGGGGGCCATGTCGGATCATGACGCACAAGGTCATTCATTAACTTAGACAAGTCTGGCAGATTCAACGTGGCCAGGAAAGGAAGATGGGGTTGTGGCATCTGGACCCAAGATCCTTAGAAATATTGTTGTTGGGGAATCACATCCCATCCAAGGTTCTGGTAAGCACCATGGCCCTGTTCGGGATTGTAAGACCCTCCTCCAAACTATTTCATGAGGGGTTGGTTGGGAACCATTCTAGTAGGAATGTTATGATGAGGGTTGTAAAAACTTCCCCCATCTGGAGTGGCTCTAAGTTGGGGGTTTCCCAAGGTATGAAACTGACTTCCTCTGGGTGTGAATCCAGAGGATAAAGGTGGATTCATCATGCCAAACGTGTTGGTCAGAATCGATACAGAGGAGGTAGGTGTAAAGGACGAACCGTAAGCAATAGCTTGCCTGCCAGGTTGGCTACTCCTTCTAGAGGCATTAGGACCAGGATTAGACCCGGGGTTAAAAGGAGGAATGCCTCTAGCTGTAGGAGTCATTTGTGGGACATGAGCACCACCAAATGAAAATGGAGCATGTGGAGGAGCCATGCCACCAAGTCCAATACTAGTATTCTGACTAGACGGTGGGATGGAGGATGAAAATTGCGATGTGAAATTTGGCATACCATAAGACAAAATGGCTAGAGGCCATAGGGATGGACTAAATATTGTCTCCCGACGAGTGATAAAGGGACCCAAAAGGGTTTGTGGCTATAGGTTGCGTATTCACTATAGGACATAAAAGAGTGATAATAGGAACCTCCGACGCTAGAACCATTGTGGTTGAAGGTGTCGAAGGAGTATCGTTAACTATAGTAGGTATGGGAGTTAAAGGACTCCCAATATCTTTCTAAATTGATTCAATAATCATCCTTATATGATCACAAGTCTGGTAAGTGGAGGTGTGTGTACCACGTTTGATAACTTTACACCTTTTAGAAGGAAAAGACTCAAAATGTGGTTGTAATTGTAACAAGCGGCAAGACCTATGGGGAAGTTGGTATGGATCCATGATGACTCAAGACTCGAGATATAAAAACAAATCCTAAGGCCAACTAGTAATCAAGGGGCACACTAAAATAATATAAAGAAAAGGCCAATATGCACACAAACAGGATAAAGTGGCTGAAAGAGGCCTCCCTCCCTAAAGTAGGTATGCCTCGCCCAAGAGGGGCCTGAGACTCCTTGCAAAATATCGGAGGTATCATAATCAGTTATAAGGGCCCTCATGGGATTAATAACCAGTCGGTCATATCCCCTCGGAGTGGTAATCCTCCATAAAGGTTGTGTGTTGTCTGACCCTTATCTGACCCAGGGTACCTGCATAATAACCTCTGCAAGTAACCTATGTGGTACCTATGTCAAGCAATTAAGCAACCATGGTATAAAAAATGCACAGGTAAACAGTTGTAAGTCAGGTCTACTGTATGGGCAGGGTAACAAAGCCCGAAACCTAGAAAGCACCGCCTCTCATAGAGGTAAAGGTACTAGCAAGATCCCCATATACGAATAGATCCCCATAAATATATTTGACGCTAAGAAGGTATTGGGGGGATATCCCCTCAACCAACTTCACGCAACCTCGTTCTTAACTCCAGTCTAAGTGCTGCCTCCTAACGTCACCAATTATACAATGTATTTCTCCATTCCCTTAGTTAGACACATATGTTGATTTAATAGCCTTGGAGAAGTTTACTCACAAAATCCTATTCCAAGGCTCTAAATCCTAAGCTAGTTTTTGCACCCTAGAAAATAAAATCGTTTCTAATCAATTTTAAATTATCAACGTTGCTTTTAGTGGCCTTGCTTACTCAAAAAAAGCGTGTTCATGAAACTAATGATGTCATGACTCAGAAAGTAAAATAAATGAATAAGAATAAAATGCAAAGTCCTAACTTCAATTCCCAATAAATGATAAGCTTTTCAAATGAAAATTTGAATTTAGTTATGCAATTCCAAATAAGATGCAATCTTTATATACATGTGCTAAGATCAATGATAAGGACCCAAAAGATCAAATACCAACAATGCAAAAATGATTAATATTTTTGTATTTTCAATATAAAAGAATGAAAATGCAAGGACTGAACAACAAATTGATATAGAAATTTTATTATATGTCAACAGAGACAAAAAAAGTAGGATATCAAGAAGAAAACACCCATCCCAAGATGCAAGGACAATCAATGAAAAGGATGATGAGAAAGGCACCGCCCGAAAATTCAACCAAAGAAAGGTTTCCTATCAATCTACAGGCACTTAACAGTCATAACAGAGACCCAAGAAGACTCAACAACCATCACAACTTACCCAACAAACATCAAACTTAGAAACCAAATAGAAAAGGATGATGTATGCGACTGTTTAGGAGAAAAACACATATATACGCCTCTTGTAGGAGCACAACATGCGTATGTACGTGAATGTCAGGAAAAAACCCACGTATATGTGTTAAAACACTGCCAGGCTAAGGATAAGGCCAAGAAACTCAGACTCAAAAAGAACAGAGGCTGTCAAGCAATCAGACCACAAGAAAATCAATATAAATGAGAGCAATCAAAGGAGAAAAGCACTCCAAACCCCGAAAAGAAGATTCTATCCACAGTATGTTCGCCAATTCTGTTACGAGGAAAATATCTCTATGGCTAGGGGTGAACCACAACAGACATACATGATTGCATAAATCAACTCTAATATCAAATATGCTATATAAGAAAATATGCTAATGAGACAAGATAAAGAGCCTACCTCGTCTAGACGTTCGATGAAGTCCATCATTGAGAACTTGACTCAAAGAAATATACTTGCAACTTGTCCTCAACAACCAAGAAACATAAGCATATGGTGATAATATATAAATTTAGCAAATTCAATAGCATAATCCATCAACATTCATAACAAATATGCCCATGGAATAACAATTCGAATAATTGCAAGATATTAATTGGACGAAAAAATAGTATTTCTATTAAAATGTAATCAATAGAAGTGAATGAATTACAAACTTCTGTTCCGGTGCAGTTTGGAACCGAGAAACTAAGTCCCTTCCAGCTGGGCCTCCACCACTTCAATCCTCCACCAAAGGAAATCTCATATAAGAGAGACAATGAGGTTCTTAATCAAGTAGGGAAGAGGTTGGGGTTTGAACAATGTGTTCAGACTTAAAAGGACAAAGGGATGCAGACTCAATATGAAGTGAATA
>ML828685.1:53048-83145 GCA_009831015.1 Picea engelmannii | reverse complement strand
ATATTAAATTCGATAATAATGAAATTTTATAATAACAACTTTTTTGGTATACAGTTTATTACAAATTACCAACATAAAATCAACCAAATTTTACAGTAACTCGTAGAATTGATTGTCAAAAAACCTTGTATAACTACTTGGAACTATGTGTCCACTTTGTCGGATGTTGTGCCAACCTAGTTGAAGCTCGTCGATCACTGAAGACTCACTGGATCGTCATTGGATGCCTCTGATCCAATGCAATGAGTACTCTTCTTCCCCTCTACCCCCCCACCCCCCCCAAGCCGAAGCGAGGCTATACAAATCCAACCATAAATTCTAGCAACCGACTCTGTGCACTTTTAACTGAGCTAGGAGTCCACCTTAGGCTGATGCGAGACATCAGGGCAGATCTTGTGCTTTTGGAGCTTTGGAGGGAGATGTCACATGATTTGATGCATCTTATGCATCATATAGTCGGAGCTACCAGGCTACTAGGAACGGGGAGGGTTCACAATGATAGGCACAACTCCCCTTCCAGTACGACTTGTTCTTCCAGTACCCCATCAATTGATGATGGTGGTCATGATCCTTCTCATCCTCCTCCTCCTTCACCTCACCCAGATCATGAGCAAGAAACACATATTCTTCCTCCTCCTCTTTCACCTCATCTAGATGAGCAGACATGACATAGTCCTCATCCTCCTCTTTCAACTCACTTAGATGAGAAAGCATGGCCTATTACTCCACCGCTTATTTCTGGGCAGATAGTCGGCCAACCACTTCCTCTTGAGCATCCATGTAATGTTCCCAACCAAATTTTGGCCAGGAACTAGGGTTTCTGTTTGATGTTTGGTGTTTTGTTTTGCAAATTTCTATTACAAAAAGATATGTTGAAGTATTTTGTTGTGATTATTGCTTAGATGACAACATAATAAGTATGGAATATACGATAATGAAGAAAACACATAAAAAAAGATAATAACCTTCATATCTGACCTTTATTTAAATAGAATAAGTGATCTTCATACATAGATCTGCAAATTCGATACAATATAGAAAATATGTAGACCCTAGGTATTCACCCTCTAGATATAGTTGATTATAAGATCAATTCATTTCCCTTCTGGAATGGATTCCTTCATATTTTCTGTTGGTATGGCCTTGGATGGCATGATCTGGAGTTGGTACGACCCTGGAAGGATGGATCTGGAACTGGTATGGGCCTGGTTGATTGGAAATGCTCAATCTTTTGGCCTCCTAGTAAATGGCCTCCAAATGCTACCAAAATACCCTCAAACTATATATCAATGGCTATAGAGTAGGGATGATGCAAGTTTGAGTGAAAACCCCCAAGGTTTCCTTCAGATCTATGAGTATCCTCAATGGGAGTTGCACCCTCCTTCATAAATTTGTCCCAAGCTCAATGAAATAATCCAAGAGAGATTACCTTGGTGTTGATGACGCAAAAAGGCTCTATGACCCTAGAAATGAACCTCCAATGGTGTAATACTGCAGATCTAGACTCCTCCAAGCAAATCGAGCCTCTTGTCTTCCAAGGATGCACCCTACTACTAGAAACTGTTCAGATATGTACACCAAACTCCATATCTTGCTTATTGAATACATGTGTCTGGATTAGAATGGTGAGGGAGGGATCTTTCACCTCCTTGGCCAAGATTGAACCAGGAAGAGAGGAATCTTTCATCTCCTTGTTGGTTTCTAGGTTTTGTTTACTCAAAACCCTCAAAACCTAAGTTGTCTAGCTCAAGAGTGCAGAGTGAAAATGAATAATGAGAATAGAATACTGAGAGGTGTGCTCTTCTCTTTCTTTTATACCTCCCTTGTCTAATTTGTCTTTGAGTTTCTTTTTCCCACTTGCTAAGGTTTTTTACTTTAATTTTCCTTTCAGTCACTTAATTATTCCTTATCCTTTTACCAATGTCACTTTAATAATATAACTTTAAATATCTTAGTGACCAAATCATACTTCCCTTCCCCTTATTTTTCTTGGACTATAGTCTAGAGGGGTAACTAGACTACTACGTCCTAGAACCCTCATGTCAATGAGAAGGGGATATTACAGTCTCCCCTAATGGAAATTTATTGCGCTCAAGCAATCTAGAACTTATCTCTTGCAGCGTTCACTCACTTTCCCAAGTGGCATATTCTATGGGAAAATCATTCCATTTAACCAAATATTCTTTAATTGTTCTTCTCCTTAGTTGTTTCACCCTGGTTTCTAAGATCTCCTCGAGTATTAAGTGTAGATTCCCTTCTTCATCAACTGGTGATAATGTCTCATTGGTTAGGATATGTTGACCCAATGCTCTTTTCAGATAGGATACATGGAAAACATTGTGGATTTTACTCCATGAGGGAAATTTCAATTCATATGCTACTTCCCCAATTATTCTGTGTACTTCATATGGACCATAGAAGCGTGGTTGTAATTTCTCAGCTCCACTCTTCTTGATAGATGCTTGTTTGTACGGCTGCAACCTCAAGTACACCAGGTCACCTACTTCAAAATTGGGCTCCACCCTTTTCCTATCTTCATATAACTTATGTTGGTTTTGTGCTCTATGGAGATTTTCCTTGAGTTCTTTGATGATGTCCTCATTAATCTATATCCATTCCTTTTCCATAGGAGCCTTGCTTTTCCCAAATACAACCTCCTCAAAAGTAAGAGGATCATAATTGTATAAAGATTTAAAGAGGGGCATGCCAATGGACATGTGGTAGGTGGTATTGTAACAATACTCCCCCAAGTAAAGCCATTTGACCCAAAATTTGTGCTGCCCTGCGACATAATTTCTTAGGTAAACCTCTATCCATTTGTTGACAATTCCAGTTTGCCCATCGGTTTGGGGATGGTAACTAGTGATAGGAGTCAATTCAGTGCCCACCAATTTAAACAATTCCTTCCAGAATATACTCATGAATTTGTTGTCCCTGTCACTAACAATGTTCTTAGGTAGGCCATGAATCCTGAAAACCTCTATGAAGAACAAATCATCTACCTGTGATGCATTGTATTCCATGTATATGGCGAAGAAACAACTGAATTTGGTCAACCGATCGGCAACTACGAATATGAGGTCCTTACCTTGTGCTCTGGGAAGACCTATGATGAAATCCACGGAGATACCTTCCCATTTGTTCTCTAGTATTGGAAGGAGTTGTAAGAGTCATGCTGGGTGAGAGTGCTCATGTTTATTTTTTTGGCAAGTAGTACATTCCTTGATGTAGCACATGATGTCTCCTTCGAGTCCTTTCCAAGAGAACCTTTCTCTTACCTATCAGTATGTCTTAAGGAATCCTTGATGACATGTTATTGGTGCATCATGGAAGGATTGGAGTACCTTTATTTTGAATGTAGATCCGAGTACCAAATATATCCTTCCTTTGTAATAAATGATGTCATTTATGATCATATACCTGTCATCCTGTAATTTCCCATCCATCAACTCACATGAAAACATGTTCTTTGAGTATTCCACCAACAATTATGGTTTCAGTCTACTGATATTTTTGTCATAGAATATGTGGAAGGTCTTCTTGATAGGGAATCAACAACTACCTTGTTCTTGCCTTTGGCATATTCAATAACAAAATTGTAATCTTGAATCTTCCTCACCCACTTGTGTTGTCTCTCATTCAAGTCCTTCTGAGATAAAAAGTACTTGAGGCTATTCTAGTTAGTTCTTACTACAAATTTCACTCCAACTAACTACTTTGTGAATTTGGACAAAGCATGCATTATATCCAACATCTCTTTGTCATATATTGTGTAGAGAAACTTAGGGCCTCTCAAATTACAGTTCTCATAAGAAATAGGGTGCCTATTTTGTATAAGGATGGTCCCTACTCCTACACCTGATGCATCACATTCTAATATGAAAGGTTGAGAAAATCAGGTAGGGAAAGTACCAGGAAAGTACTCATAACCTTCTTAATTTTCTCAAATGTGACCTGTGCTTCATCATTCCAAGTGAAAGCCCCCATTTTGGTTAAGTTTGTAATAGGGGTGCAAAGTTGGGAGAATCCCTTAACAAGCTTCCTATAGTAGCTACAAATTCCAAGGAACCCTTTGAGTTATGTGAGTGTCCTTGGGGTAGGCCAATTGATGATAGTTTTTATTTTTTCTTGATGAACCTATACTCCCTTTTCCTCAATAATATGCCACAAGTACAGAACCTTGGTCATGCCAATATCACACTTATACTCTTTGGCATATAAATAGTTCTCCTCCATGATACCCAAAATTTCATCTACATGCCTTAAGTGATCCTCCCATGTCCTTCTATAGATCAATAAGTCATCAAAGAAGACAAAAAAATATTTTCTCAGTTGCTTGTTGAACACGTGGTTCATACATGAATGAAAAGTGGTAGGGGCATTGGTGAAGTTGAAAGGCATCACAAGAAACTCATAGTGGCCGAAGTGACATCTGAATGCAATTTTATATACATCATATCCTCTCATTTTGATCTGATGATAGCCTGATCATAGATATATATTAGTAAAGTAGACTGCACCATGAAGTTCATCCAACAGTTCATCAATCCGTGGAATAGGGTACATGTTCTTAATAGTCCTCTTGTTTAATTATCTATAGTCAATGCACATGCGCATTGTTCCATCCTTCTTCTTAACCAACAAAACTGATGATGAAAATGGAATTGAACTCGGCCTGATATATCCCATAGAAAATAATTCCTTGATGGCACTCTCTATCTCGTCTTTATGATTCTTTGGGTTCCTATAAGGTGTAGTAATGACCGGTTTGGCCCCTTCTTCCAATTCTATAATATGCTCAAATCCTCTGTTTGGTGGTTGTCCCGGAGGAATATGCTCAAAGACTCTTTTGTGCTTGTGGATAATTTTTTGTATATCTGGAGGGTATGGTTTGTTTGTCTCGCCCTTAGTATCCATAATAAATCATTCAACTGCGTAGGCTATATCCTCTCGCCTAAATATGCCATGCATCTTTTTCATTGTCACTATCCTAGGAGAATCCCATGTCATTCCTTTAAGTGTAACTCTCTTCCCTTCATCTGTGTTGAAGGACATCTCCATTGTTTTATAGTTGGTTTTGATAGGCCCCAAAGTGTTGAGCCACWRCATCCCTAAGATGATATTGGTGTGAGGAATGTTTATGACATAAAAATAATTTGTTAAGGTGTATCATCCTAGAGTCAAGTTCATTTGTGGGATGTACCTGTCACAAGCTATGGTACGGCCCCCGGCTACTTCAACCAAGTATCCTTCAAATTCCACTGTGGGTAGATGTCTCCTCTCCACCATGGCTATATCAATGAATTTATGGGAGGCTCCTCCATCAATCAAAATTGTTTCTCTTTGCTCCTGAACCACTCCTTTTATTCTGAAGGTGTTGAATTTCGGTACTCCACTCATAAAAGAAATAGTGACCTTTTTATGGCCTGCCTCTGGACGTATCACTATTTCATGACCCTGTAGTGATTCCTCCTCATCTTTGAGGTTTTCCTACATAGTATGGATAGATCCATCATCTGCCTCGTCCTCACTGTCATACACTACCTCAATGTAGTGTATTTTCCATTTTCCTAAACATCTATATCATGGTTGCCAAGGATCCCTGCAAGTATAACATAGATGCTTACTCTTGAGATCTCTTCTTGTAGCTTCATCTAATTTCCCTTTCCCTCTGTCCACTAGTCTAGTGTCACGGATTCTCTAAGCCATGGGTGGCTTAGGTGTGAATTTTTTTTTATTGGTTGTCCCAACTAAATCCCTGGTGCATTCAATGACATCCTATAAAGTTGGGGGCTTGAAATCCTTAACCCATCCTTTCACTGGTTTCATCAATCCATCTATGAACAACATAAGTAACCTTGATTATGCCACATCCAGAACCATAATTTATACTCTTTGAAACTCTTCAATAAAGTCCTTTGTTGAACTTGTTTGTTTAAGTTGTGTAAGATCCCTAAAATGTTGATCTGTGTCTCCCTTGGAAAACTTGTTAATGAGCATTTGGGTTAATTCTTGGTAAGAGGTGATGCGTCCATGAACCAAGGTGCTTATTCCATGAAACCACCATTCATGTGCCTTCCCCATCAGATACATAGTTGCACATTTGATAGCTTCCCTTTCCTCCATATGGTTCAATTGGAGGTATGCATCCATATTTTGTACCCATGTCATAACCGGGAGCTGATTTGATCCATCAAAAGTGGGTGGCTCCATTTTCCCAGCTTTCGTCCAAGTTCACTAATACCTTTGTAATGCTCCTTGGATCTTATTTTCAACTTCAAGTGGAAGTAATCTCCCATAGACACCTATCTCCTAAATCTTTCACTCATGGCATTTTATTCCCTCTCTGTTGTTTCACATTCTTCCCCCATATTTTCTGAATCTAAGACATTAACTTCCCTTCTTTGTGTGTTAAGAAAGGTAGGAATGTATGGCATAGGGGTGACTCTGCTAAGTGTATGAGAAGGAATCGATCATCCATCATTCAAGTGATGCTCCTCCATTTGAACTTTGTGTATGGATTCTTCATGATTCCCATTTCCTCCACGAGATCCACTAGCTTCATGTTTTCAAATATACAGAGGTGGGTTTTTTCGTGCCTCTGCTCCATCAAAAACCGAGAAAGGATTCCCTGATGTTTATTCAGTTCCTCCAACACTGTTAGAATTCTATATTGTCCCCTTTGAAAATTAGTAAAAGATAAGTGGAGCTCAAACTACCCCAAAGATAAGTGGATATACATTTCAGCCAGAGTATGTTGCATGATTTCTTGATTTCCCTAAACTACCTCTTTCAATGTTTGGGATACTTTATCTTCAAGAAGTTCATTCTATTCATATGTAGCATTTCTTGTCTCATGTGTCTCTCCCATACTTCCTTCTTTTTCTTCCTCTTCTGGATTACATATCACTGGCTGGCCCCCACAACCTCGTCTTCTAGTCATCTTGTTACTTTGCACATGCTTGTGAAGGAAATTTTCTCGGATACCATTGTAATGTTCCTAACCAAAATTTGGCCAGGAACCAGGGTTTATGTTTGATGTTTGATGTTTTGTTTTGTAGATTTCTATTACAGAAAGATGTGATGAAGTATTTTTTTGTGTGTATTGCTTATATGACATCAAAACAAGTATGGAACATAGGATAATGAAGAAAACACATAAACAAAGATAATAAGCTTCAGATCTTACCTTTATTTAAATAGAACAAGTGATCTTCATACATAGATCTGCAAATTTGGTACAATATAGAAAATATAGATACCCTTGGTCTTCACCCTCTAAATATAGTTGATTATAAGATTAATTTCTTTCCCTTCTGGAATGAATTCCTTCATATTTTCTGTTGGTATAGCCCTATATGGCTGGATCAGGAGTTAGTACAGCCCTGGAAGGTTGGGTTTGGAACTGGTATGACCCTGACTGGCTGAAAATGCTCAATATTTTGGCCTCCTAGTAAATGCCCTCCAAATTCTACCAAAATACCCTCAAACTATAGATTAGAGGGTATAGAGTAGGGATGATGCAAGTTTGAGTGAAAACCCCCAAGGTTTCCTTCAGATCTATGAGTATCCTCAATGGGAGTTGTTCCCTCCTTTAGAAATTTGTCCCAAGCTCAATAAAATAATCCAAGATATATTACCTTGGTGTTGATGCTGCAAAAGGGCACTATGACCCTAGAAATGAACCTCCAATGGTGTAATACTGCAGATCTAGACTCCTACAAGAAAATAGAGCCTCTTCACTTCCAAGGATCTGCTTTACTGCTGGAAAATATTTATATTTGTATACCAAACTCCAAATATTGTTTATTGAATACCTGTGACTGTATTAGAATGTTGTTGGAGGGATGTGTCACCACCTTGGCCAATCTTGAACCAGGAACAGAGGAATATTTCACCTCCTTGCTGGTTTCTAGGGTTTGTTTACTCAAAACCCTCAAAACGTAAGTTGTCTAGCTCGAGATTTTAGAGTGAAAATGAATAATGAGAATAAAATGTTGAAAGGTGTGCCCTTCTCTTTCTTGTATACATCCCTTGTCTAATTTGTCATTGAGTTGTTTTTTCCCACTTGCTAAGGTTTTTTACTTTAATTTTTCTTTCACTCACTTAATTCTTCATTATCCTTTTACCAATGTCACTTTAATAATATAACTTTAAATCTCTTAGTCACCAAATCATACTTCCCTTCCCCTTATTTGTCTTGGACTATAGTCTAGTGGGGTAACTAGACTACTACGCCCTAGAACCCTTGTGTCACTGAGAAGGGGATATTACAATCCATCATCTTCTACTACAAACCAGGCCTCCACTATTGTTGTAGATATGTAGATTATCCCATTTAGACCAGATGTGTTATAGCAGTTATTTGACTTGTTCATATATATATATATATATATATATATATATATGGTGCATTTTTTGTGTTCATGTTGATGTTGATGTGTATATTTTTAGGTCATGTTATATATGTTTGTTAAATGTGCTTGATAGATGTGTATGTTATAACAATGTTCATTAAATGTGCATTTTCCCTGTCGATCATGATTATGTACTTAATTAATTTATGTGTTGATGTGTACATTTTGAGGTCATGTTAGATATGTTTGTTAAATGTGTTTGATAGATGTTTTTGTTAAATGATGCTTGTTAGATGTCTATGATGATAATTTTAGACAATGCTTGCATTTGTTAGATGTGATCACAATCATGATTCCATGTTAGATTATTAGATTTTTGTGTTAGCTAATTAATGACATTTATATGTGCTAAATGTAGATATATATTTAATTAGATGATGTTATCAAATTTAAATGTGTATTTTAGATGATGTTTATGTTTCTTAGATGGTTATCATCATGATGCTTATTTTTATTAAATGATCTTTATTATAGATTATGTATTGGTGAACTTATATCAAAATTTTATATATGAAACATAAAGACTTAATTTAAATAAACAATGCAAATATATTTTTATAAATTACAAAGTTCAATATGGTTGTAACTATAATTGTAAAATTACCATAAATGTTTTTCTATTGCATAGATAGTTCATATATATATTTATTCTAACTAAATTCTTTTTTCAAAAAACAAATTACATATGAATAAATGTTATTTTCCATTGTACTAATTATTCTTTTTTAATAGACTCTTCTACATTAAAATTTGTTATTATAAAAAGTTATGATCTCCAATGATAAGCATTCTATTGGCCCTAAAATTTTATGGATGCAAATTAATCTTCCTATTCTTATTTTTTTCATTATTTTGTAAGTTGATTGCTATCAAATTTTAAATTACTTTATTAATTGTGGTTTTATTCAACATCGGGGGCATAATTTTATAAATATTTCCAAAAGAAATTATAAAAGTATGTAAACTAACAAACACTTTAGTTAAAAACCAAATTATCACAAAATCATGTTAGAAATTTAATTTTTAAATTATAAACCACATTATTTGTTAAATAGCTTACTTTTAAATCTACAAAATACATGAACATAAACTCAGTTTTTGAATCATCATGTTAGCATATCATCAAAAGGGTTGTACTATTAAACATGCATATCAGCCATATTATTACTTCTAATATCAACATAGATTATTAGGATGAGAAGATAGGTGGGTCAAATACTTTAACAGTTTACGGGAACACTAGGATGGGGGACAACGATAGTTTTTTGCCAGGAAGTGAGGTAGTAGGAGGTTTGGGGCTTTCAGAGGTGGACTGGATAGGTCCATTTTCCACTGTTGAACAACAACTGCCACCTATAGAAGGAACAATTTTCCCCGAAAAATGGGGTGGGAAACTACCCTTTTACTTCGAGCCAACATGTGTTTTTGAAGGAAGTATTGGTCTAGCCGTGGGGGAGATATCCTCTGGTTATAGTGCATATTTTATGGACCTAATTGAGACCCATTATATTGAGTGACAGATCAGGGTTTCAGATGATCTCACCGCCACCCAAGATTTTTCTCCCTCTGACTTGTTGGTGGAAGTCGAACAAGTTGGGGATACGACACCCGAGCCTGTTTGAAGCATAGCCAACTCTTCTACTCCTCCATATTTTTCCATTGAAAACAAGAAGAGAACCCCCACTAATAACTCACAAAAGGGGAAAAAACCGAACAACATCCATCACAGCTCATAAGGTCGACAGTCTAAAGCTATCAAATGTGCTAGGGAAAGAACTGGTGATGGGAGACTTGTCTTCGGGGAGGACGTAGCCATGGACAGGGTCTTGGATATATCAGAAAGAGAAGTGGTGGGAAGGGTCAGGGGGGAAAAACTGGGCATGACTTACCTCAAAAGTTGGGTTAACAATTTTTGGCTACCATATATCTCCAAGATGCTGCATATCAGACTACTCACCAGAGGATGGTTTGCTTTTGTTTTCTCCTCCAAGGATGATGTGGACTGGGTTCTAAAGAATGTATGGAGCATCGTAGCCACCTTGACCTTTCTCAAACGTTGGATGCCCACTTTTGATGTGAAGCGTGAATGGTTTGATGAGGAACCCATTTGGTTAAGACTCTTGGGCTTCCCAATGCAATACTGGAATACAAACTGATTTGCAGAAATTGGAAATCTTTTGGGTAGATACCTTGAGGTGGATATGTCATTTGAAGTCACAGGGCTCATGACAGTGGCTCACATACTAGTCCAGATTAATCTATGAAAGGGTTTATTTCAGGAGCTTCTCATAGAATTGGCTGTCTGAGATTTTGTACAAACCCTGGACTACGAAGGAATCCCATTTAGGTGCCATAGATTCCATGTCTATGGGCATGGTGTGGAAAATTGTCCACTATCCTTCAAGGGAAAATACCAAATGAAAAAATGAAAAACATCCTCCATCTCTCCTCCACGAAAGAAATGGGAACAACAGCTCGGTGCGGGGGACAACAAAAGGCAGGTTCACCAGACCACTAGAGATAAACACATGGTGGGATAGGGCTCGAGTAGTGGGTGCAACCATGGTTCGAGGCAGGAAGTGCCTTCGACAACCAATCCTCTTTATTCACCTTCCTTGGATTATATACTCCGTCAAGAACAAGAATTAATAGGTATGTCAACTTTGGATGCATCTCTTACTACTTTGGAGTCTTTCGCTTCACTTTTTTTATCTGAGTCTCCTTATTCTACTTTGGATGGGAAGTATCTATCCTTTGTCAGCATGGAGTCCCTCCACTGTCCCTTTACCTCCTCCTCGTCAGTTTTTTCACCCTTGCTGGGAACATCGTCCAAAAACTTGGGGGAGTCGGGATATTATTTGATGACTAGGAACTTGAACTCCACCGGACTTCCTCCCACACCAGTTGCAGATGCCCCTTCCCTTACAACTGGAACCCCATCCCCATCCTCCCTGGAATCCTTACATCCTACCACCCTCCCTTTTACCCTCGCCACTCCATCAGCCTCAACCGACTCCTCTTTTGATGACAACAGAGTACATTACCACCTTAGGAGTAGATCGGTGATCAAGGAGGACCCCCGGGAGAGTGGCTCCCTCTTGACATTGGTCAAGGGGTTGGGTTCACTACATAATTAACACTCGGTGGGAAAAGGTAGGGGGCCGAAAATCACATTTATACCTGGCAAAATATCAGGCCAAAATAGATCTGGATTCAGGTAGACAATCCTCGATTGAATGGGTTCTTAGATAAAATCCACCCCATGATGGATTTACCTCATGAAAATCCTCTCTTTCAACTACCCGGGGTTGGCGAACCCCAATAGAAAATCGTCCTTAAGAACATTGGTTGAACAATGCTCTCCATATGTCATTCTTCTGTAGGAAACTCTAGGGGATAACGTAGCAATGGTTAACAACTTGGAATCCTTACTCCTGGGTTGGATGTTCATAGCAGTATATGCTCGAGGACGCTTGGGGGGTTTGGCAACTAGTTGGAAGAAAAAGAACTGTAAAATGGAGAATGTCTGGGGCTTTACCTTGGGGATTGGTCTCACTATATTCTCCACAGATCTGGGATGCAATCTAACTATTATAAACATCTATGGCCCACACCAGGATAGGAAAATCTATTGGAACTCTCTAACTAATTACGACTGGTTTAAACAAAAAGATTTTATTCTTGGTGGAGACCTCAATTTATCCTTAGGTGCTTTAGAGGTTTGGGGACCTAGGGTTGCGCCATACCCTTTAAACAATTACTTTATAAATTCCTAGACCAGTGGGGGCTGGTGGATGTGGAACCTCAAAAAATCTCCCCCACCTAGTGCAACAGACAGGTTGGATCGGACTAGGTGGCCAAATGACTGGATAGACTCCTACTCACAGATGATCTTCTGGATTCTTCTGCTCTAGTACGACCATGGGTAAATTTTGGGGGAGAATCAAACCATATTCTGATACTATTCGAATTCAAGACCTCCCCTAGACGAACGACAAGCCCCTTCAAATTCTTCGAGGGTTGGCTCATGGATCCATCCTTTCTGGATCTAGTAAAGGAATTATGGGTGAAAATACTAGAACATTCCTAGACCCCAACGAATGTACATTTTGTTGAGAACCTAAAAGGACTCAAACAAGAAACTAAAAAGTGGGCCAAAGTAAAAAAACAAAACATGAACAAAATCTGAGGGATATTGAATTGAAACTAACAGAACTACAATATGGGACTGGTCGGGTATATCTTATCCAAGAAGCAAAAGACCTCCTGTATGGTTTGGAAAAATGTCGCTGGGTCATCCTGGAAGAAAGAGAGGCACAATTGAGGCTAAAGAGTCAGGCATTGTGGCTAGCTTGCGGAGACAAAAACACAACATTATTTCAGGCCTATGCCAAAGGAAGGAAGATGGCCAACACTAGTTGGAGCCTACGGAATCATAGGGGGGAGGAAATAACAATGTGCAACAAATTAGCCGACTTGGGAATCAATCATTTTAAGACACTTTTTAAAGCCTGGGAGGAGACCTCTATTGCAGAAATTATTAAAGTGGCCTAGATCTTCCACATATTTGTTCAAGAGGAGGCAGTTGGACACTTAACAAACTTGGTTACTAAAAAAGAGCTGCGAGAAGTCCTACACACTTTCCAAAAGTGGAAGAGTCCTGGCCCAGACGGGTGGCCAATCGAATTCTACTTGGGGTGATTTGACATACTAGGACTTGATCTACTGCGGGTAATTGAAGAATCAAGGGTGAAGGGTCATATACACAACCCAATCAACACTACTTTCATAGCACTGATACCTAAGACAGACAACCCGACCTCCTTTGAAGATTTTCATCCTATCTCCCTATGCAATTGTCTATACAAGATTATCTCAAAGGTTATCAATAGAAGGCTGAAGGTAATTCTCTCAAAACACATCTTTGGGGAATAATTCATCTTTCTTTAAGGTAGGAAAATACATGAGGCTATCGGAGTAGCACAAGAAGGTCTAGACAACATCAAACTAAAGAAGCTAAGAGAAGTCGTTATAACAATAGATCTATACAAAGATTTCAATTGGGTAAATTGGTTATACATCAAAATGCTTCTGATACGTCTGGGCTTTGGACTGGAATTTGTCAACTGGATAATGGCATGCTTAAACTCGGTCTACTTTTCCATTCTACTCAATGGTTCAACCATATCTTTTTTTCAAGCAGAGAGGGGAATACGACAAGGTTTCCCCCTATCTCCCCTACTCTTTCTACTTGTAGATGAAAGCCTTAGCCGATATTTGACAGAGGCAAAGGTGGGAGGACACTTCTTTGGTATTAAAATCTCAAATGGGATGGCCATTACCCACTTACTCTTTGTGGATGATATACTATTCTATTGTGATGGATCAAAGAGGGATGCAGACTTATTATCGGAGGGGATCACACTCTTCAAAATAGAAACGGGTATGAAAATTAATGCATAGAAGTACAATATACTCTTCTCTCGGATTAGGGATGAGGACATGCAACATTATTTACATCTTCTCCCCTTATAAACACAGAATCTGGAAGAAGGACTCAAATACCTTGGCTTCCACTTAAAGCCAAATGATTATAGGAAGAATGATTGGATGTGGCTTCTGGCAAAGCTAGAAAAAAGACTTCAAGTTTGGAGCAATAAATGGTTATCAAGGGCAGGAAGGATAGTTCTAATAAAGTTTGTAATGGAAGCAATACCAGTATATTGGATGTCCCTCTCATGGATCCCAAAAAGAATACTAGAAAAATAAAGAAGAATGTCTTTCTCATATCTGTGGAGGGGGAAATCCAAAAACCAAGTGTTGCCCTGGGTACACTGAAACAAAATTGTGAAACCCAAGGCTTTGGGTGGCTAGGGATTAAAAAAAAAAATCTCTTCTCAAAAGCCTTGACGGAAAAATCAGTTTGGCGACTAATATCGACAACAAGTCTATGGACCAAACTGACCCAAAAAACATATGTGGCCTCACTCTCTATCCTAGAATGGATCAAGAGCCCTGGATCTAGAATATCATGGATCTCATTAATGTGGAAGGCGGTTCAATGGGCCTTTGATGTGGTTGGTAACTCCTTAGCCTGGTAGGTAGGGTTTGGAAACTCGCTCAGAATCGGACGAGACCCTTGGGCAGGCTGTTTGAGAGAACACCTTCTCCCAGATGACCTCTGCACAACTTTAGATAGGGGGGATTTTTCCACCTTGCCCAATTAGTCGATCTCCTCCACACAACAATGTGGCAACAAGGATGGAAATCGGGAAGAACTTTGGAACTCAATGAACCAAAAACAATAATTTGGGACCGCTATATCCTTGCTCTTAGGAGGGAAAACATATGCTTATCTGAAGGAGAGGATGAACTCATTTGGGATGGTGATCTGGGAGGCACTTATACTCCCAAAGTAAGCTACATACAACTAATCATAGCACTGACCCAACAAGAAGAGAAATGGTCATGGAGGAGATTGTGGAAGATAAAAATCCTAGCCAAAGGAAAACTATTGGTATGGTCTATTCTAGAAAACAAAGTTCCCACCTGGGATATTTGACAAAAGAAACAATTCCATGGGTCGAGTTGGTACTCACTTTGTAGAATGCAGGAAGAAACGATAGACCATTTATTTATGATTTTCCCCTTCACTCTATCAGTCTAGATGGAAGCCTCCATTTTAAACCCTGACGTTGGCAATTGGCGAGGAGCCACATTTGAAGCAGCTTTAAAAGAATGGATTAAACCGACAACCCCAAAATACTTAAAAGCTCTGCCAATACTAGCTGCCTAGGGAATCTGGATATATAGAAACAATACAATATTCTGGGACGTCCCATAGTCATCACTGAGGGTGGCCACAACTTCCATAAGCATTTTATATCATCTCATATTGGGAAAGACTACGAGACAGGGCATGATTCGACCTCCCCCGGAGGAACAGATTGATAAAGGAAGGCCATGGGCCTATTTTGATGGTGTGGCCTCGGGGGACCAATTGCACTGTGGGGGGTGGGTGGGGGGGAGAGGATGTTTATTTCTAACAGAAAAACACTTTTTCCACCTCAGAGCTGGGCTGGGGCCCAGTACAGACAACTATGTTGAGATACAAGCCTTAAAACTACTACTCCTTTTTGCGGCAAAAAAGGGCGTATCCACGCTACAAGTTTTTGGGGAATCTTTGATCATCATCAATTGGGAAAACCAAGCCCAAATTTGTCACATGACTAGACTCAGACCTTTCCTGGCAGAAGTTTTGAGGACCATTTCTACTTTTGACACCTTCTCTCTCTCACACATTTACAGGGAAAGGAACTCCATGGCTGATCGACTATCCAAAGAAGCCATGCAGCTAGATTTTGGAAGCTAGCACATCACAGAACATATGGAGGAAGGAATTTTTGACTACCATAGGCCTTTCCAGGAAGAACAAGCATAAATATCTGCAGTTGATATCTTCTTTTGGGAACTCTAATTAGGAACACAATGTGTATAACTTGAAATTGTTTTTGAAACTCTCACTACTTTTGTATACCTAGAAAGTTTAGGGGTGGATGCCCACTCACAGTTTGTTTTTTTGTAATGAAGAACACACAGAAATGTAAGAGACACTATACAAACAATATATATCTTGGCTATCCTCATAGAAAATATATATCTACGAATGTAATTTTATACCTCTTTTAATAAAATTACGGTTTTTTTCCTTGGAAAAAAAAAACATAGATTATTAGGATAAATAAGAAACTATGTAAATTAAAATATTACCATTAAATATCTAAACCTGTTTCCAACTATTAAAAAATTATATATATATATATATATATATATATATAATAAAAAAAAAATTAATTAAAAAACTCATGCATGATTTAAAATATTCACAACTCAAGTGATCAAGCAAAGAATTACAATGCAAATCTTAAAATTATTTCGATAAGAGATATAAGGATCAAAGTCAAGTTACTAACAAAAGTTCTTTATACAAGTGCTTGAGTGTGTCCAAGGGTAAGAGGATTGTTAATAAATGGATAAATGCCACCTTCTATACACATTAGAATTCTAAGTACGTCATTGCTACTATGCTCTTTTTTAGGTCTCAATGCTTCTATAACATGTTGGTAAATGGTCAAACATCTAAAACCTTGAGGCCTTTTTGAACATGATAGTAATTCTTACAACTTTATCATGATAATGATCATTAAAAATTTATATAATTAAACATGTAGCGACGTGTAAATATGTTCAAATAACAATATAAAATTCTATTTCAATCAATCGTTCCATGCAATCACAAAGAATTTGAAAGACAAACACATTATGCATCAAACTGACTGTTAATCAACTAAAATTGTTCCAAGATTTGTTATAATTAACTTAACATTTCCTTTGTCACAAGATGAATAACAAACAATATAATTATCGAAATAAAGATAACAAAAAATACAACAACAATATTAATGATGAAACAAAACATGTACATATCACTCTCTATTGTAATCTCTGTTGTTATCTTCCTCGCTTGGCATGATAACACTTTTGTTCTAAAAAATATTTTTTCATCTAGGGTTGTGTCTTAATACGAACCACCAATCCCTATCCAACACATCTAGTTTCAATGTTTTGGAAAAGCATAAGGCTCCTTACCTTCATCCCACATCTTTCTAGAGTTGATACATATCATCCCACTATCGCAATCTTCTGTTACATTATTCCGATCAAAGCTGTCCCACCACTTTCACCTAAAAATAACACATTGGAAAGAAGAGAAGTACACTCAAACGATCTCTTGTATCTTTCCAACATAACCTAACGTCCCCATATTAGGTTTTGATCGTGGTGTCTAGAACGACTAGATTGGTAGAAATCAACTTCCACTCCACAATATTGTGTCATATGTCCATCATCGACATCCTCTGTGCGAAAATGATGTCCATATGCCCACATAGATGGGAACAAATTCACCTAAAAAAGTGAAAAAATCGCAGTGTCATGTGTCGAATAAGCCGACCAACAAAATATAAAATATAGATGTTACAAGTTAAAGGTACATTATGAAGTTAAAACTATATACAAATATATTATTAACGAGTTGTTGCACCCAATCCCTATGTTTAGTGCATCCTCTTCTTCACGTGGGTAACAATTGGATGCACCATATTTCTCTCTGACTTGGTCAACAACCCAACTGTTGGGGCATCTCATTAGCATATTTTCTTTTAAATGATCAGGATAAGGCATGATTCTACCATTCAACCATTTAAATTCTTTCCTGTCACTGTCTAATTTCCTCCTCTTATGTTCGTACAATGAAATGCACGTCGACAATCCATGAATAAAACTGTGGTTTTTCTGAACACTACTGAAAACAATCCTCACCATATAAATCTCATTGAAAAGAATAAATTTATTGATGGAATCTATTTTTGAATTCATTTATGTGTGTGTGTGTGTGTGTGTGAAATCAAATCAACATATAGTACATATCAAATCAAAATATACATTATGAATTTTAGTGTGAATAGTTACTATGTAGAAATTTGACAAATGATAAGTCACTTACTCTTATCAAGCATCTTTTTCCATTCATTTGGAGAAGCTCCCCTTCTCTTTTTTCTTCATCCCTTTCATCGTCCCAAATCACCACACCTGGTGTGTTGTCAATCTACTTGATGTATTCACTGACATAATAGAAAGACTCATATGATATGTACCCCTCTGCCATAGACCCCTYTGGTTTTTCCCTATGTCGAACAAATCCTTTCAATTTATTCATATACCTCTCTAATAAAAACATCCAWYGAYAGGAGACCACTCTGACTAATTCAACCTCATCTACTAGRTGAATTAGAAGATGAACCTGCAAGTCCATGAAAATCGATGGTTTTTCCTTCCCAAACATACAAAAAATCYCATCTATCTCTTGATTCCACTRTGGAATGATAGCCATATGAATCTCCTTTTATATGATCCAATGTACAAATACAAATAATTTAGATATGGTACATCGTAGGTCCTGGRRGAAGTCATGGTTCACACACCCATGAACAAGTAGAGGATAATGACACTACAAAGTAAACACATACAAAATTAATTATGTTTTATCCCATGGCATGAATTTATAAAACAAATAATAAAATCATGTTTTTGACATAYGCACTCCRAGAATGTTCAAATGGTCATGTGATTTTAACCCCGAMAAATGGTCTTCCACAGTGAATTTGTGTYGTAGTGAAGACCCATATAAAGAAGGCACCTTCACACCCAATATAACTTCMTTTTCCAAAGRAAGATAAASTTTCTTCAATATCCATGAGACATCACCTTCTTTGAAAGACCAAGAGGGACCAACCTCTCCTCTACTTTCTTTTCTTGTCCAATGTTTCTTTTTACTTTTTGAAGAAATAAGATCTCTCTTAACAACCAATGTGTCACTTTATTTTGATGATATGTGCCTCCATAAAGAATATGAAACATTTTAAAATATATGCATGGGATTTAGTAAGTGGGAAATCTTAAGATGCTCCCAATATGGGAGCTCATAAAAGATAGATTTTGTTTTCATCCCAATGGGAAACTTCTCAACATAGTTGTCGAATAATTATGGATCATTGAACATAGGAACCCCATTTGAATCGAACATTTATGTAATCTCATTCTCCTTCTCTCTCTCTCTCTCTCATATTCTCTAATCCATTCTACTTGTGTCATTATTGCAGGCCTTTGGGTTCTCTCTGGTTTACCATTGAAAGTGAATGTTTCTCTTCTATAAGAGTGTTGTTATGGGAGGAATACCCTAGAGCAGTCATACATTGGCTTTCATAGGTGGTTGGACCAACTAGCCTTTAGAGAAGGGGTACACACAATTTACATCCATGATAGACTTTTGTTACAATACCTACAAAATTATTAATGTATACAAAGCATGCTAGCATCAAAGATCAGAACAATGGCAACAAATTAAATATGTCAAAAAATATTGTTACATGTATAAACAGATAAATAAACATGGAATTTACTAGAGAAAACTCCTAATCCTGGATAATCATGTGTGGTGTAAGCATATATTCCATACAACGTAAAAATCCTCTCTATTGCGATGGGTCTTGATACATCATATACATGTATCCCTTCCTATAATTCCTTCAATTCATCTATCAATGGTTGTAAGTAAACATTCATATTCTTCACTTGTCTTCTACGAGGGATTATAAGAGCCAACATAAAATGTTTATTCTTCACGAACAACCATGGGGGGTTATTGTTATTGATTACTACTATAGGCCAAACAAAATAGTTGGTGTTTTGGAGGGAATATAGGTTGACACCATCCATGGCTATGCTGAGTTGTAGAATTCGTACTTCATCCTTGAATTTTTCGGGCCATGTATCATCTATATGCTTCATGGCTATTGGATCTGTTGGGATTCACATAAATTCCGAACCTCTTCGCAGCTACCGGGAAATACATTATCACTCAGAAGAACCTTGTATTTGAATAACATGCATTTAGTGAGAAATAGAAATGTACAATGTCATTTAAAGTTTATAAAATTGATCTTTTTTAATGTTGATTGTGTGACAAGAGTTCTCAAATTCTAAGGGACTTAATGATTTTCAGTTACCTCAATATAGTCGAGAAACATGTGTTTGTCATGCCAAACGTTTCCTTCAATATGTACAGTAATATTGTTGTCCCCAGTTGGGTATACTTTGACTAGCTAGGTCCAAAGAGAGGGGTGGTGGAAGCATATTTCAGACTTTCGAATAAGGTATCAGTGATATGAGCATCATCCACTCTCTCATCTTTCTGGAATGCATCTAACAACATTGTCTCCATGGTAGCTATATCTTGTAAATAATCATCCATACCAACATCTATTTCATTGACTCCATTGCCAACTTGTGAAGAACTATTATTGTTGTATTCATTCCTAGTTGTTGAATATGGACATAGTGGGAATTGAATATGTGGTTGATTCAACCATTTTTGGTATGCCTCCTCTCTGAGTTGTTCTCTTATTGCAACCTTATTGCAACCTTCTATCAATTTGACATTGTAGTGGGGTGCAATGGAAGATCATAGATAAGTCTCTCATCATCTGAATCCAAATTTCAAAAATATCGAACATTGGTACATCGATGATATTAGTAAGCACAATGCAATTGGTTTGTTCAAATCACATTATACCCAACATTAATTATTACCGTCACTGACCCTGGATTGCAACTGGAAGATGGCATGTTACTATTGACAGCGTAAAGAGGTTGTCCATTTTCATATACCAACTACTTGTGGTATTTTTCTCCTAATAAGAGCTTCCAATATTTTTAATTGTTGGAATGTTATTTGCATCTGAACTCGATTCTGAATCAGGATCCTACAAATTTAGATACATTTTTATTCAAATTGAAAAGGATTAAAAATAATAATAATTAGATAATCGAAATATAAATAAAATCTGAACTTATTAGAGATGGAAAGGGAGAACTCTGTGGTGGAATTTGATCAATATGGAATGGGCTATAATTTGAAGAATTGGCCATTTGATAGTATAATATTTTCTCCCTGAATTTGAGTAAAATCAACAATAATTTTTTAAGAATAAGGTGACTTTAAGCGGAAAATGTATACTATGGAGTATTGCAAGTCATGTGGATGCATCCTAAAAGATAATTTAAGATGAATATACTATTTTGTGTGCAAAAAAAAATTCAAATAACTTTGAAAGTATATCGGTGTGCTTATTTAAACAACATGCATCGGTGCGTATATAACAATATAAAGAATCACGGTGTTTATTTATGAGTCGCACCTGTTCGTAAATAAATAAAAAATAATTATCTGATATCGGTGCTCCAAAACTTTTAAGCACACCGATGTGTTTTATACAAAAACACACCAATGTGTTATATTAATAGATGCACCAGGGTTTTGAAAAACTTAAAACAAAAAACATGGCTTGTTTTTATACAATTGAAAAATGAGTGGAAATTTAAAATCTAATTTCATAAATTCATTTAAATAGTAAAAATCTATTCATTGTTTCATTATTTTACCAAAATTTACAGTGGAGAGATTTGCAAGAGAGTCATACTAGAGAGCATTATGAAGCAGCATAATACTTTGGAACATCGAAATTATTTAGAAGATCAGAATTTGAAGGTTATGGTGATCCATTTAAAACCCTTTTCATAAAATCTTTCTTGGGTATTAAGCTATTCAGTATTTTATTATTTTGCCAAAATTTACAAGCAAGATATTTGCAAGAGAGACATACAGGGGAGCACTGTGGAGTAGCAGATCAATACTTTGGAACATGAGAATTATTCAGAAGATCATAATTTGAAGGGTATGGTGATTTATTCAAAACCCTTTTGGAGAAACAAAATTATTCGAAAAATCAGAATTTGAAGGGTTTTGTGATTCACTCAAAACCTTGCATAGTAAAACTTTTAAATTTTACTATTGATTTTAATAAATAAAAAAATTACAATTTGTATCTCTATTTAAATTTCATTAAAATTCAGAAAAAATAAAATAAAACAAATTCATACTTACCTCAAATCCTTGCTTCTTCTTTCTTATGTGACTACCAAAATTTCACCTCAGGGTTCAACTCCCTCTATCACTTCATAATTACATCTTTTCATTTTAGGCATTTTAGATTTAATGGGTTTATGTTTCCATATAAAAGGCATTTGACATGTGATGCATCGGATCCAAACCCTCTCGTCCCTGTCACGCTTTTTTTTAAACGATTTTAGGTAATCGATGCGTCTTATTGAATCTAATGCAACGGTGCACTTTCGGATAAAATGCACCGGTAATGCTGCAACATAATTAAAAAAATTGTTTCATCGATGTGTAATTTTATTTGTTCATGGTATTTTTTTTTTTCATTTTTTTTTCCTATTGGAGCGGTATCGATAATGATACATATCACACCATTGTAATTTATAGTTTTTAAAATTCTCTATTTTTTTATATTGATGTGTTTCATATGTGGAACGCATTGATGCTTTTATATTATGAAAACGCACCGGAAACATTTTTTTTGCAGAAAATTATGTGATTTATTTACAAAATATATTTAATAGCTTCTGTATTGAATGGTATAGGATATATATTGACAAATAAACATGTGAGAATAGTTCAAGTAAAAAAAAGTATGATTGACACAATGATAACACATCCAAAATGGAAAAAAAGGCAAGCTCTTTGTAAATTCTATACAAAATTAATATGTTAAAAAGACAAGTTCTTTATAAATTCTATACAAAATTAATATGTTTTAACTATATATAAGTTTAACTAATATGTATTGGTTAGTGTGGTCATGTGGAGCCATAAAATGAGGAAGCTCGATAAGATTCTTTCTAATCTAAGTGCATAAGAGCATAAAATCTTGATGGAAAAATTGCAAAAGGAAGAATCAGGTGAATGAAAAAATTATATTCAATATGAGTTCTTTTTTGAATTTTCATTAATAATATACTTAAAAATATTAGATAACATGTTTCAAACAATCTCTTAATTCACATATGTTTAATTTTATACAAGGACTAACAACGAAGGAACGGAATGTCATCCTAAGAAAATAAAAATTATATAAGATGTAAATGATCATGAATTGGTCCTTAGCTCATATCGAGTGGTGTTGGAGGTTAATGAAAGGGGGAATTTTTTTTACAAAACTATGAGGGATATAGTGGAATGAACGTATAGACGTACTTTCCACTTACAATACGGAAATCAATCCAATGATTCCAAGAACTAGGTTATATCTAAACCACATGAAGTGTTTCCAGAGAAATGGTCAATGAGACCTGTCAAACTTGCAATATAAAAAACATACAACAACAAAAAAGAATCATTCAAAAAGTAATATTCCTAAAAATGATTTTCTAGAATATGTAGATATTACTACAAACCATTCATTTATTAATATGAATTTTGTTATATTTAGTTTTCATATATCATTATAAAAATAGTTTATTGTCATGCTACGTTTTTTAGGAAGATTATGAAAATCCAAAAGGATCAACGAACCGATATCCAAAATATGTCAGTAGTAATGTCCAAAAAAGTGTACAAGGAGATGGTAAAAGAAATGGACATAATTGCATCGCGGGAGGAGCCATCTCAACAACAATGTGCTTCAAATGTATGAAATCATTGAAATTTGCTATTAGGTACATATAAATAAATAATTTCGCATTAAATATTAATTTTCAAGTATTTTCTTACATAAAAGAAAACAAAATGGAACCCATTCATCACATAAAACAAGATGACAAGGAAGAGAAGGGTTGATAGCAGAGTTTGTGAGTAATTGTTATTTCCTTATAAAATTAACTTGAGATTTCATTTTTTTATTTGTTTTACAACAACCATCCTTGAATGTCTTCAAACAGGTGCTAACATACAAAGAAGGGCTATCGCAAGTATTGATTGACATTGGTTTAAGTAAGGGTTGTGAGTATATGTTAGCATATCAAAAAGTAATTGTGGAATTTGTAAGTATCTTATGTTGTTTTACTTCTCTCATTTTATAATTAATGGAACACAAAAAATCTTTTATATTAAATCTATGATTTATTATGGGGTACAAAACTAAGTATGGAAATGTGCCAACAGAAGAGTGGTTGATAGAAGGCATGAGATTTGGTTTTGAAAAAATGTGTATATTTCAAGACTCAATTCTTTCTATGGTATGTCGCTTTTCAATTTACATTCATTTATATTATTTATTTCAATTTTCGTTATTCTCACCAATGTAGATATACTCATTACACTTTATTTTTAATTTTGTAGATGGAATCATTTGAAGAAGAGGAAAACAATCGAGACAATCAACAAAAAATTTGACCAAATAACCCAAGCCATGGAAGTAGCTCGAGCACTGACAACAGTTCCAATGAAGAATGATGCTCAATATATTTGGATATTAATGCAAGATGTTGTACTTTTTGAAATAATTGTTTGTGAAAATAAAAAATTTTGTTTAATGTAATGGACATAATGTCCCAATTGAAAGACAAGGGGTTACCAATAAGTGTCGACCAATTTTGTATGACAAAGATCCTATTATTCATATATAACAAAATATGTTTTTTTTTATTCTATTGTGTTGTCCAATGTTATTGTGAAATGTTACATCATTGATTAAATATTTGGATGATTGAATATTATAATGAAGAGATGTGAAATCTGATGATATGAGAAATTAATCCAAACATCATATCCAAATGCACTAATCAAAATTTAATTTATATGAATACTATTATAAAATATATGTCAATTTTTTTATGAACAATGGAATTAAAAAATAACAATAATTGTGCATTGTAACAGGTCAATGTTTATAAAAAGAGAAAACGACAACTGATGCATTTCAAGATAAAACACACTGGTGTCGTAATTAAATTCACATTGGTGCTGATATACAAGGAACTAACATCGATCTTAATACTATTTTAACCAACAATTATAATAATAAAAACCTTTATCGGTGTATTTAATTAATAAATGCATTGGTGCTTCTTTATCACACTTCTGCCGTGGGTTCTAAATATCATGCACCAAAAGGGTTTGTTTTTTAACGCACCGGTGCATGGTATCATAGATTCTTCTGATGCTTTATTCTTATTAAGGCACCGATGTGTTATTACTTAGATGAGAAATGGTGCTGCAATCATTTTTGGATAGCCCCGATGCTTTCTTGTAAATGTAAGCACAGGTTATTTAAGTTATAGAACACATCGGTGCTTGGTATCATAGATTCGACCAATGCGTTTTTTTTTTTTTACTAGTTTATCCGTGGCCTATGGGACTAACATGTGGCTTAAGAAACTGTGACTCAAGGGAATCTAACCTTTCAAAATCACCCAGGGATCGCACCCTACCTAAGCCACACCAACCCTTAACAAGGTTGTATTTTTTGTCCCTGTAGGTTTTGAACCAGTGACTTAACATCACAGAGTGCCTTAACAACACACTCTGTCACCGACTGTCCTACACCTCGAGGACTCAATCGGTGTTTTGTTTTTAGTAAATCACTATGGCGTTATTTTGTATAAACGCATCAGTGCCCCAATATTTAAGTACTTGCTCGGTGCTTTCAGTGTAATGTAGGCACCAGTGCTTTATGTTTGGGAACTCACCGATGCGTATAAACCATGAAGCACACAGAATAGAAAACATCTGCTACAACCTCCACCCGCCCATGTTTTTTTAGTTATAATGAAGTTCTATTATAATCTCTACAAAAACATCTGTTACCAAAAATGGATGTTTTCGCAGAGGTTTTTTTGACAATTTTTGCCAATTTTTTTACACTGAAAACCTCCTCTAGAAGGTCTTTTCCTTGTAGTGTGAGGAGTTAGGGAGGTTAGCTCCCTAACATAAAAATATTGTTCATGTGCAAATTGCAAATTTCATAGTGCATCTGTAAAATTTTAATATTTGAGATTAAAAAATTATGCATCACTCACCAAGCCTCTAAATGCATCTCCCTTTTCTCCACAAAGACATTCAAAAATAATATCCTAGGACCAAAAGACAACTACAAAAAAACCAAAAACCTTTTACGAGAGATTGATTAATCTATTAAATCTATTCTGTGTAAAATAAAAGAGATTATTTCTTGTATATAGAAATGGAAGAGGCCCAACAAATAGCTATCATGCCTGGGTAGATAAGGATGCCTACATGAGGTTAAAACTAATGCTAGTTGGATGCATTGGAAAACAACAATGCATTGAAAAATAACGCTAACAGCCCCCCTTAAGTGAAACCTAGGGAGTAAACAAAGAAAAAATGGGTCCTGACAACTAGGCATGCTAAGGTATTCAAGTACAAACTCTCATAAGTGGAGAAAAGGAGAAAAACCCACAGGAAAAAAACTCTTCCCGAAAAGAGAGAAAACAACATAAACAAAGAATGAAGGAGGACTTAATATGATCTCCCAATGACAACTTCCTTCACCCCAATAATTCATCATAACTGAAGGAAACAAGATGATGTCAAAGGTTTAGTGAAGATATCTACAACTTGCTCTTCAGTAGGAACACATTCCAAGTTGAGAACACCATCATGGATGAGTTGTCTAATGAAGTGCATATGGATCTCAATATGTTTTTTCCTTTGGTGCTCTAGTGGGTTTCACGAAATGGGTATGGAACTTTGATTATCACACCAAAGAGTGGTAGGATGATCCTACTAAATGAAAAACTCTATCATTAGTTATCAAAGACAAAGAACTTCTTAACTAACAAGAACTACAACACGATACTCAACTTTTGGAGAGGATAATGCAATTGTTGATTTCTTTTTGCAAGGCCAAGAAATAGGAGAAAATCCAAGGTGATAGAAAAATCTAGATGTGGACTTTCGATCATCAACTAAACCAACCCAGTCAGAATCTGTGAATCCCACAAGCTAAGAAGCACCATAGATGCATTGCATGCCAAAATTGGGAGTGCCCTAAAGGTACCTCAAAATGTGCTTTGCAACCTTCCAATGACTCTCATGATGACCTTGGGAGAATCGAGAGATAATCCCTACTACAAAAGAGTTGTTAAGATGGGTATGTGTCAAATACAATAGACTCCCAACCAGTTGTTGATACAACGAAGGATTAATGTTTCATGAAGTGCATCTAGCAGAAAGGGTAACACCTGACTGGAATGGAGTAGGTGCAAGCTTACAATTAGCCATGCCAAAGTTCCAAAGTAAATCAAGTGCATACTTTTGTTGGAAAATGGAGATCCCTTTAGARGATTGAAKAAYCTGCACACYMGGAAAATAATGCATAWATTCTAAATATGTCATATCAAATTRTCYCATCAATGCWTCCTTAACACTCTAAATCATATATTAAGAACTCCCTCTGAGAATTAAATCATCCACATGTAGAATTAAAATCAAGAGACSAGTTYCCTACCTTYGAGTGTAAACCATAGGATCATAATGAAAAATGATTGAACCCTAARTTAATCATAAAATTGTCTTCTCCTCTCATAGAMTTTSACGCCAACCATAGATGAATATATTCAAAAACAATATCCCAAGAGCTAAAGACAACCGYAAAAAACCAAAAAACCTTMTACGAGAGGATGCKTGATCTATTAGATCTGTCATCTATAAAATTCTCAATTTGTTTTGATATAAAATCGAGCAATTCTAACAATGCATTGTGATGTAATCAAATAGATCATATTTATATTCCAATGGGTCACATTTTCTTAAAATCAAATTGCAGTGGGGCTTTTATTTTTAATTTTTGTTTGTTATATTATAATCAAATAAAACTTTTTCCCAAACATACTCCATTGAATGAAATGCCATACAAATATTAAATTTGTTGGATGAGAGGCCCCATGTACCAATAACGTGAGAGGGGAGCAGTCGGCACTTAATCTTCCAAGCCTCCACCGATGTGACTCGTTTTTATCGACCTTTGATTGCTAAAGGGACATATACATTGTAAATCATTTATCTTCTCCAACTAACATGATATCAGATCACACTATGATCCACACATACCTTAACCTTGGAAACCTTTCATTTGGTTAGAAAAACCTCCAGATAATGCTAGAGCCTTCGAATTTGTATCCTCCCCAATGAATTTTGGATTCAAGCAAACCTCACCGAGATTTTTCTTCCTCATGGACTCAATATGCATGTATAGAAGGAAAGAGACCATCACATGAAAGAGGCCTTCGAAACCTTATACACCACTGAGCCAACAAATAGAGCCAGAAAAATAGAGTCACATCCACGTTCACAAATTCAAATGGAATGAGAGCCAACGTTTGTAAAAAAACTAGATCTACAACCAGTAATTTGCAGATGCAACAATGGATTTTGATCTGATCTAGATCTTAAAGATTTGATCTTGAATATCACACAACCTGCAAATATCTTTCAGAAAAATGAGAAGGGGTTTGCAGAGATTGCTCTGATATCATGAAGATATTCAAAGACAATATCCCAGGAACAAAATACAACTACAAAAAAAAATCCTTCTATCAAAGAATGATTGATCTATTAGATATGGTCTGTGTAAAATACAAGAAATTAGTGCCTATATAGAGCAATGGAAGAGGCCCAATGGATATCTATCACACCTAGACAAATAAGGATGCCTATGGGAGGTTTCAACTAATGCTAATTAGATTCATTGAAAACAATGCTTTGGAAAATAACATTAAAACTCCATACAAAAGTAATCTTGAATGCCACTAGTGATCATCATGAACAAACTAGGTTAACCTCAAAAACTTGAATGACACTAGTCATTCTCATGGACAAACCTCAACTTAAGTTTTAAGATAGGATAATTTTTAATTTTTATGTTAGAGAGTGACTAACATAAGATACATATTCAATTTCAGATTTCTTGTTTTAGTTACATGTTCTTTTTTTATTAGGGATAAGATCCAATCACTTTACATTATATTGAAAGTAAACAAAAATTTGATATTTTTTTATCAAGGATAGGATTCAGTCACATCACATTTAAATAAAAATATGATGAAGTATATGCGAAGACAAGATAATATCCTCCTCACACACTTTTGTTGTCTTTTTGTTTTATAGATTTCGATGAAATGGATGGGAAAAGTAATTAATTTTTAACAAATTTTAAGTATCAAAATAAACCTTGAAAATGGAGCTTTGATTATTTGCAAAATTTGACAAAGATTAATTACAAGTCTGAGTAATGCTTATGATTTGCTTAAACTTCGATGTGACAGAGTTTTGAAGGAAACTTCTGAAATGTTCCGGTTCACGAGCTAACCTACAGGCTATGATGTTAAAGTTTTCTACGTCAGCATGCAACATTTGTTCAGAAGGTTAGAATTTTTTTTTGAAGTAATCATTGTACCATGTCAAATTCCTTTGTTGAGTTTAAAATGTTCCATTTAAGGCATATTAATAAACCATGTTAGATTATGTGCTATAAAACTCATTGAAAAACAACTTAAATTGAGTGGAAACCTTTGTAATATATGTCGTCTATATAAAATGTGCAAACCAAGAGTTAAATTGAGTGGAAACCTTTGTAATATATGTCATGCTAAACGTGCAAAGCAGGAGTTATTGTATATTAATTTTGTGGCCATTGTTTTCTTGCATATATTCTTATATACTTTACAACTAGCAATAGCATCATGCATAAACCAAACTCAAGATATCTCTACTCACTAATGAAAACATAAAATTCTTCTGTATGGTCAAGGAGATTCATTTACTTATTTTGTCGACATGATTTCTCATTCAAATTGTAAGAAAAATGTATATGGATATGAATGAATCATCAAACTTATCATTAAATCATTTTATCAAGCATGGTTTTTAAAGTCCTATGGTAGCAGCAAGTTTATGGTACAATAGATAATGACATCTCTCTGAAGCAAATAGATGGATCAAGCTAATGTAAAGACCACTGGTAGTGATTAGTTGTTGGATACTTCCATGTTCAAAGCATTATCATCATCCTCCACATACAACATTGCAACATTAGATTTAAACGAAATGAAAGCAATCTAAGGAAAAAAATTATGGTTTTTATTTTGTTAGTTAACTCAATACTCACATAAATAGAAACTTTGATTAATTAACAATAACTATATACAGACTTGGAATCCTATCAATGACAAGTTCCTTT
>ML828684.1:58433-81795 GCA_009831015.1 Picea engelmannii | reverse complement strand
AGATCATAAAAACGAAAGTAAAATTCAAACAAATATATGATTTAACAAATTATAGTAACTAAAATTCAAACAAATATATGAGTTAACATATTATAGTTACTTAATTTTGGAAATAAAATATTCATAAAGTAAAACATTTCATATATATATATATAGACTATACTTTCTATCTATCTATAGATATATATATATAGACTATACTTTCTATCTATATATATAGATAGATAGAAAGTATAGTCTATATATATATATATATATATATATAGACTATACTTTCTATCTATATATATATAGAAAGTATAGTCCATTAAATGACAAGGGTAAGCTTCTTAAAGATTAATTTAATGGATAATGTAAATCAATGTTACCAATATCTCGATCTCGATGTTGGTGATATTATCTTCAAAATCAGGGTTGACGATATTTTTCGATATTTTCATTCTTACAACATTGTTTTTCATTCTTACGACATTTTCTGATATTTTCCGATATTTTCATTTTCAGACCCTTGGCGATATTTTTCCGATGCCTATGTCTTTGCAACAATGTAAATAACTCAAACTAATATTTTTGGGTTTTAAATAATAATTTTAATTTTTTTTAATAATAAAATAAATGTAATTTATCATATTTAACTTATTTATTTAATAATTAATAAAAAAAATTAAACTAAATTAAAGATATTTTTTTATTTTTTAAAGATTCTATAAATTAAAATTCATCTCAATAAACATTAATAATCATCATTATTATTATATAATAATATTTTAATTATATTTTGATTATTATTATATAACAGTATTTTAATTAAAAAATATAAAACATTATTTCTATATTATTTATTGATGATGGTGGTGGTGGTAGTAAATATCCACAAACCAAAATTGGTTTATTAGACCTTAAGAAAAGTAGGAGATTACTTGGATTTCTTTAAAGTGTTTTTAAACTAGGATTTGATTGTTAAAGTCTAGGAAACACATGGTCTTAACCATTAAACCCACTCAAATTGTATATACTATTTCAAAATATAAATATATGCCTATATACATACATATATACATTAATGTTATTAATATGATCGTTACTGATTTATATTTGATAATTAGTATTATCATCTATCATTGAAAATATAATTTTCTCCTCTTAAATTAAAAATTTAACATATATACATAAGCAAAAATTAATATTAATAAATCAAATGAATAAAACCTTTTATACAGATATTTACATAGCACTAGCATCTATCCATCTTAATTGAGAGATCAAATATTTGATAAATCTAAAATTAAGAAAAATCATTTTTAAAATATGATAAATCTAAAATTAAGAAAAAACATTTTTAAAATACCAATCACAAAGAGAGTTATATGGGTGAAACTTAATAAATGACAAATTCATTATAAAGATATATTTTGGGGATTTTAATTGCACATTCAATAGATAGGTATCTAAGGAAAGTAAGTCAATATTTTAAACAATTTTATTTATTTGAATAGGGACATAAAAGCAATATTGTGTCTAAATTTAGTAGTGATCATATTGAATAGAATTTGTCTTTTCATAAATCTTATTAATAATATACATTTTGAGTGAGTGTAATGGAACATTTGTTTCCTCCTTGTAGACCATAGGTTAGTTTATAAACACTTCCACTCAATAAGGGGTTCTCATACTATAACTTCGAATTTTATTATTATTATTGTTGTTGTTGTTGTTGTTACATTTATAAATTTATTTTAATAACGATAAGAACATTTTCTAGTTTTCTTTCCAAGCCATGTCACAACCTAGACAATTGGAAAAGTAATTATATTTTTCTTTTAATTATCATCCTTGAATAAGCAACTTTACAATTGGTGGGAAGAGAGCAGTGTTATCCATTAGGTAATAAAGGGACAGTGGATTTCCAAGACTCGTGCTTATCTAGTTCGGCGGTGGAGTCAAGATCAACAATCAAGATGGTTCAAACCATATGGAAAGAGGCGTATTTAGACTCTTATAAACAAGCTCTAACCAACCACATGGATATACTTCAATATACAAAAAATTAAAGGAGGGCCCTTCCAAAGATGCTCCTCACAACAAGTATGGAATTAGCAAAATCATAATGTGCAACCATTAACAATTAAAGACATCCACATATGAAACCATAAATGAAGTAGACAAAGTAGGAAGCCTTCTTTATTGAATGAACAACCAATACATCATTCTTCAAGTGTGATTTCAACATAAAATCAAGATGACCTAAACGTGTCACACTTAATCTTCAACCCTAGCTAGGGCAGCCTTTAAAACTAGAGTGAACAACCCTAACCAAGAAATTACAACAATAATATCATTTAAATAAACACAATGATTATAGCAAGAAGGATGGTTTCACCTCCACACTAACGTCTTCTTGTTGAAGCAAACATGCCCTTCTTCAAAGATTATACCAACAAATTTGTACAAGTAATTTCCAGCCATAAAATCAACTCAAGAAAAATAAAAGAAAGATGAAGAACCTCACCTTGAAATGCTCATAACTTCTTTCTCCCAAAATATCTTCAACTAATCTTAGAGGGGAACTTTCACATTTACAACCATGTCTTTTTTGCCCATGAACCTCCTAGTATTATAGGCTTCCTTGAATAAGCTCTAATTAGGGTGCACCTCATGAAGGCCCCTTAGCGTTTGACAAGTCAACTTCACAATTCATGTAGAAACTTCTATGCCAAGATGCACCTCTCAATGCATCATAACAACCCTATCACACACTTTTTCCTCTCTCCACATAGACTCAACAATAAATCACCTTATAAACCTAGTTTAATATTGTAATTGTTGTTATAAACCTAGTTTACTACTGTGATTTGCAACAACCATAGCATTTATTACTTGTCTAGTGTCTAAAGGGATATTTTTGCACTCTATAACTTGGTAATTGTCTATATATGTTGCAAGTTGTTTATTATCTCATACATGTACAACAATTATTTCGTTATTCTTTATCTCTCTCCTAGACCTAGACCTAACTAACAAGTGATCAAGATAGGGGGCGGTAGGCTTGGCTAAATCTTGCTATATTGATCCCTTGAGGTCACTAGGGAATCCTCCCTTGTGATGGACCTCTTCATCACAAAAACGAGGGAAGTCTCTACCTAGGTGATAGTGGTAGATTCTTCCATAGTTACACAAGATTTGGGTATCTTGTGGAGGGCGTTGCACAAGTGAAAATCCTATGATAACACCACCATCCTTACGTGATGCTGGCATACAATTTTTTTTAACAAACATTGTACATTTTTTTACGCAGTTGTTGTATGCTTTAATTAAGTTGTCGTCCTTGATGAGTTAGCCTTCAAAATCTTATTGACGTCACCAATATATGATCAGAAGATGTCATCATTGATGAGTTAGCAAAGTCTTATTGACAGTCACCAATATATGATTAGAAGTTGTTGTGAGATTGAGGTCAAGGTCGTAAGGTTCTCTATTTTCCAATAGCCAACCACAAATCAAATGATCCATTATACAGAAATCAAACTGCAGCCACCATAAATAATTTGTAATTCACCCTTTAATCAATCATTGTTTTTTCTTTGAGTCATCTCTACCCTTTACAATTCAATGTCTCTTTCTCCAAAGATGTGTCAAACCTTGTCTTGACACAAATCTTTGAGATTGTTCTATGCCACAATCATTGTGGCTCATGACACCATGTGAAATTATAATATGTAGAATATGCAAGAGACAAGCGAGAGAAATTAAAAGAGTTATGTATTTATATCAAATATGTTTCAAATTACATAAAGTGGTGTTGTATATATATCAAGCAAGTTTAGTTATTCCTACCATGAAGAACTACTCACCTAATTTCATAAATACATTAACATAAATGTTATTTTACCTAATTTCATAAATATATTAAGATAAATGTCATTTATCACATACAACTTATTTACACTCACCTAATTTCATAAATATATTAACATAAATCAACATTACAATATTTAACATGGTTATGTCTTGTTCTACTATAATTCCTAAGTTTGTGAAATTAAACTTAGGAATTAAGTTTGTTGAGTGTGATCACATTATGATTAAACTTGAGAGCTTATCTTCACCCTTGTGGTTTCATATTCTTCACAGTGGATTGTCTATGGTTGAATGGAAAGAGTATGTTTGCAACCAGTTTAGTGGTCATTCTTAGAAAGATAAGTCTTTGTCTTTATATCTATAAAGAAACTTTGTATTTGTGATTATGTAAATAGATTTCTATAAATATAGTTGATTATGCATATTGATTCCAATTACAATACATGGCCAAATTGTTGGCTACCATCGAAGTTAGTTATGTTAAATATTTATCTCTATTTTGCATGTGTATGTGTATATAATTTTGAATAGTTAAATTATGTTTAAGATCTGATTTATGAGCATGAGATTGGTTATGTGATGCAATTGTTGTTCATAAACATGTGCATGAGAATTCAATTGGGTTTTTCCTTTTGAATTCCTAGGATGCAATGTTTAATTCCGCTTTTGTTTTGCATAGAAATTATTTTTAATTCCACTTTTGTTTTGCATAGGAATTATTTTTAATTTCGCTTTTGTTTTGCATAGGAATTATTTTTTGTTGTTGTTAGAAACCAAATTGGTTCTAGTGGGAAATTTGATTGAAGAAAAAAGAAGAAAATTCAATTGATTGTGCCCCAACAACCATGGGAAGTAGGTCCAAGTACACTATAGTCTTCAACAACTAGGTTCGCTTGTTTTGATACCACTTGATGCAAAGCATATGGCATGCAAATCACAGTACACTACACTCACATAACAACTCCATTACATATCAGAGCAAGTCTAATCATGCACTTCTACACTCTCAAGGCATAGACAACCATGGCCAAAGGCCTCTTTACACTTCTACCTTAGAAGGATCAAAAGTTGTTTTTTTTTAATTCCCAATATATTTAAAACAAATTAATTGAACATTGGTTTGGTTGGTTACATGGGAACCCAATTCTTTAATTTTTTTATTTGAATATTAAGTGTAAATATGAAATTGAGTGTTTATTGTTAATTGGGTTTAGCTTGAGTGGTTGGGAGGAATGATTGTTATCCTCCCACCCATATTCAATTCTTGTTCATAATAAGTATATTGTTGTAATGGCATGATTTTATTGCATAGTCTTTTGTAATGCAAAAAAATTATGCCAAAATACCTTTTAGAATGCAAGAAAATCATACCAAAATGCTCTCTTGAAGAAAACCAACCTTTTGTAATGCAAAAAAATCATGTCAAAATGTCTTTTGGAATGCAAGAAAAACATACCAAGAAAACCAACCTTTTATAATGCAAGAAAATCATGTCAAAATGTCTTTTGGAGTGCAAGAAAAAACATACCAAAATGCTCTCTTGAGGAAAACCAAGGGTGTCATGCTCGAATATTCTAAGCATACTAAAATTTGAAATCTTCATATGGCATCAATCTATCTATAAGTGAAAGGTATAAGCTTTCCAAAATGACAATTTCTAGTTTTTGAAATTTTTGATAATTTTGGAGAACTACGTACTAAAATAAAATTATGCAGGTTGAAAAATTATAATGTATACAAATGATGTATAAAGATGCCCTGTACCTTCTAAGAAAAGATGTATATAGATGCCCTATGCATTCTAATTTTCTTAGGACTTAACAAAGGATTAAATACAAAACGAAATTAATTACCTGCGTTCACCAGTGCTTATAATGGCTATTGTACTGCCTTAATACTAATGAAAATGGATACTACTAACGGGAGGGATCTCTGTATATGTATGTAGAAGCCTAAACTTAATTATTTACCGGATGCTAGAAACCTTTATATTTCCATAAAAGATATGGATTGACCCGTCTTTACTATTTCCTCTAAAAATTGGAGTACTATAATAGCATAGTCTGAAATCTTTAACAATTCAAACAATGGTGGGAATTCTACACCAATATTAACGATATTATGCTGACTGCTCTTAAGTCTATAATGATATGCTCTGAATCCTGAATGTTGTGACTGTATTCAGAATTTAACAGGCAAACTTAAGCCGAATTAAGTTTCGAACACCCTACCTCTACGTCAATTGTGTTGCAAAGTTTCTCTTACGATCGTTCGAAAATTCAACTTTTAGAAGAGTGAAACTTAGGCTTAAAAACAGAGTAAACGCAAAAGAATAGAATCAGTAAAGAATTCGAGCAAAGAAAGATAATTTAAGTCAAATTTCTGTTACCTTTTGCGGAGACAATTTGGAGGGAAAACTCACTATAAACGTTAGAATTTCGGTAAATTTCATCGCTGTTGTCGCTAAGATCGAATTCCTCCACTGGTTTATACACTCGTTCTCTTCTCCACATGGTGGCCAGCATTGCCAAGAACAAAAACAAGCTTCCAAACGCAGTGTGAGTTGATACCGTGACCTCCACATCCAGGAAAACTGTATCGAGCAGAAAGAACAATTCGCAGTCTACCAAAGATTAAGAACAGAAAATCCCTTTCAAAGATTTCAAGTCAGGACGCAATCTTACATATTTCCGGCCATGAGAACCACGAATTCCACAGGTTGTACTGGTAATAGCATTTAATGCTATTGGTAAAACGTTCAGGCCATGAAAACCACGAGTTCCACAGTTCGGACTGGTAACAGCATTTAATGTTTTCGATAAAACGTACTACCTTTTCCGCGGACTACTTTTCTAGAACCTGCCCAGTGCCGAGACTTCTTGTATATAATTTTCTTTCCGTGCTTAAATCATTCTTCAGTCGTTTTCACTGTAAATTTCGTTAATGATTTGCTAGGTCATTAATGGGAGTTTGGTGAAAACTCAACACACTGTGCTTTGGATAATTAATTACCTACATGTATAGGCAACCTATTCTTAGTCCAAGCTTTGCTTCTAAACCTTGCTCGCTACCTTAATAAAGATAAGATTATCTTGAAGATTTTCTTAAACATACCAGTCGCAAAGTCCACTTCAACACATCCAAATTTAACTCATTCAAATTACATATTCCAAATTACAGATTCCATTCATCCAACTTGGAGGCCCAAAAATGAAACTTCCCCAAAGTAGCAAAGTCCACTTCAACACACGATCTAATATAAATTGCACCATAACATATCTTTTATGGGATTTAAGGAAGTGAAAGTGAAACTTTCCCAAAGCATTTCTGGGAAAGCCAATGAGTCAAAGTCAAATTTAGATGCATTGAAATTAAAATGCCTGCAATGTAATTAAAAGAGTGATACTACTTGATTTCATGCATAAGGAATGAAGGATATACTTCTTTGTCCTCAACTCGATCAAACTTCATTATAAAGAATTTACTATCACAAACAATGATATGTGTAAAACTTATTATCACAAACAATGATGTGTGTAAGATTTTTTCTTAGGAAGAAGTTTTTAAGAAAAAAAATTTAGACATGTAAATTTTGTTTACATGGATCTAAGAGTAAGATCAAAACTTGTTAAGATAAAAATGTATTAATGCAAGGCTTTCTAATTCAGGTAAAAGGTATGAGATGAGGCAACCTTATTAGTGATGAAACATTTTATGAGAGAAGAGGCTTTTGCAATATCAAAAAGGGCCAAAACGTCCTTGAATTTTTTTCTAAATCCCATAGAATGAGAAACCCCTTCCCTAGAGGATACATGAAGGTGAGAGAAGAGCCTTTTGCAATATCAAAAAGGGTCAAAACCTCCTTGAATTCTTTTCTAAATCTCATAGAATGAGAAACCCCTTCCCTATAAGATACATGAAGGTGAGAGAAGAGGCTTTTGCAATATCAAAAAGGGTCAAAACCTCCTTGAATTTTTTTTCTAAATCCCATAGAATGAGAAACCCCTTCCCTAGAGGATACATGAAGGTGAGATCTATTCATTTATGATATAAACCATGATGAGACATAATTCCCAATCTTAAGAGAGGTAAATGCTCTATGGTGATCATCCCTTTTGAGAACAAGACAAATTGTGATATTTAAAGGACCACTATGGGTCACCTCTAACCACAACTATGTGCACTTTAGGGGCGGAACAAACCCCATTCCTTTAATGAAATGGAGTCTTTAGTAGGAGGGTCTTTTTGAGAAAGGAGAAACTCGAGACACATCATAAGAACCAACATAAAGGAAAATGGTTGCTAAAGAAGCGAGAAGCTTAAGACACATCACGAGAACAAAATAGAGGTAAATTGTAAGCCCGAGCAATAAAAAATGATGACATCACCAATCTCCGGAAGATATAACAAGACTTCAACATTTAAATTATACCTTAATTAATATAACATAAATGAATTATAAAAATAACAATAAAACCATGTTACACAAGTATTGCTCCCAAGGTTTGAAGAGCATGTACTTGGTGTTTACCCACTCCTAGAAGCTTTGGAGTGGGTACAAAATGCTCCTAAATGAGAAGGTATGATGTTAGGTACCTGTGAGTGTTTAGGGAGCTTTTCACCAAAGTTTGAATTGTTCCTAATCAATATTTTTGTGTTTAGGGAACCACTAAAAAGTATGCTAAGCCATCTCTACAGTGCTTTCTTAAATTCCAGCTCCCACTAAATCTATCCACACAATCTCTAGATTTGATATGGATTTCCTGAAATGCACCCTTCATTTGTTAAAACTTTATGCCCTCTGGTGAATGGATATGGATCCTACAGTAGCTCAATAAAGTTTGAAATGATTTTCGATTTAGTTGGAGTACCCTTGCTCAATATTCTTGGATGGGATGACCTCTCCACAGACTGGTGTAATGGAATGGCCTAAATGGACCAAACAAAAATTGTTGTTGACTCCCTCCATGAGTCGTTATGTTTCACTTAAATCGAAACCTTAATGACTCGGGACTAATGTTTCTAGTGAACAAGTGATCTTAGTTATAGATTTAACATGCCCGTTTGACCAATTTATTGTTGAATTCCGAGAATCTGTCATTTAAATATTCACAAGGATTCAATCATTCAAATGATCAATATTTACAAATAGCGCGATAACTTTTTATATCATTTTATAACATGGATATTTATTATATCATTTTAAATTTTGTAAATTTTACTATATATATATATATATATAAAACAAAGATTTGTATTATGGATTTTTTATATTAATTTTAATTGTTTATATTTTTAAATATATTTTAATGTATTGTTATTGTTGCTTCTTGTAAATTTGGGTCAACCATTATGGATATTGGTACCCACATGGGTCAACCTGATCCAAGTGGATATTGGTGGTCACCCACCTATTCCAATTGGCTCCTCTTGACAGTTTTTAGTTCAGCATGTTCTTATGTACTTCTTTGTAATTGTGGGTTTTACACTTCTGGGGTTGTTTGAAGCCCTACACATCTTCCAGGTGGATACCGGTGACCTCCCACCTCATCCAACTGGCTTATTTTGTATGTTTTCATGTCACCACATCTGTATGTACTTCCAGAGCCGTTTTGGGGCCCTAAACAATGGTTTTTTTGGCTCGCCACAGTCAAACTATAGACGGAGTAAGAGTTTGATGGTGTAATGTTTAGTTATCAAGAAGACCTTTCCAACAGGCTATCACGCACCTAAAAAGGAGGTCGTATGCAAAAGTTACGACCCCGGGAAGTTGAGGTACCAACTTACCCATAGGGGCCCACATAACTTTGGGTGTTTCATCTCCTAGGTTTAGATTTTTGGATGTCTAGAGTTTTTGCATTCATGAGTAGTGTTAAAAAGGCCATTGGAGCCTCATTGTAATCATTATGCTCAAACGAATGTGTGTATCATCCACATCTCTTCTCAGAGATAGCTACCACCATTCGAGCAAATTGTTTTCAATTCTGCAATTTTATAGTTTAATCCTATTTCATTTATTCAATAGAAGATATTGTTCACTGGATATTTGTGTTGTTCTCCATATCTCTATGTTTATTGTTTTTAGTCTGTTAATCAGTTTGTTCCACTCATAAATATGGATCAGTGGTATCAGAGCAGTTTGCTCTTCGTTTATTTTTCTTCGTGCATGCCCCCGACAAGATCTGGGTACAAGAAGTTGGGACTCGAACCAGTCGAGCCTTTGCAATATCGGTTGCGCCGAACCCGAAAACAACCGATGGGGGAGGAAATGAAAGATGATGGAGCAGGAGATCCTTTTAAAATGTTGCTCCAAGAAGCCCTTGCGTGACAAAGGAACAAAATGATGGACAACTTCGCACAGATCCTTCGACGACTGCCCACATGAGAAGCATCTTCATTAAGCGGCCATGCAACCCCCTTCAAGGTACAAGTAAAATTTGATATTCCATTATTTGAAGGACTGATAGATGCAGATGTTGTAGATAAATGGTTGAATCTGCTCAAAGGGTATTTTTCGGTCCACAATTTTTTCGATAAGGAAAATATTACTTTTGAACTTGTCAAGGTTGTCCCCCATGTTAAGGACTGGTGGGATACTTACTTTAAGAAAAGGGCCATAGAGGAATCTACAATATTTTTGGTCGCCCCCACATGGAATTCCTTCCAGGATGTCATTAAAGAACAATACTACCTTGTTGGAAGCTATGAGGGCCAGTACACCAGATGGACAACCCTGCGTCAGGAAAGTGACTGGACAATACCAAATTGTACCAATATTTTCCATACCCTACGCACCAAATTGTGTATCAAAGACTCTGAGTGGCATCTAATGCTCAAATATCGTGGTTGTTTGCATAGATAAATTCAAACAAAAATAGAGTTTATGGACATCACCTCATTAGGTACGACTTATAGATATGTTGTCAAGATCGAGCATAAATTTAAGTAGAAGAGGCAAGAGTTTGGATCTGCAAACTCCTCACAACCGAAGCAGGGAAAAGGCAGCCCCAACCCACACAACAAGGGACAAAGCAAAGATGGCCACTCTCAGGACAACCAGTCCAGGCCGCAACACGAGAAGGGTAATGAGAAGTCGAAGAAGGACATAGGAAAATGGTGTGAATACCATAAAATACCTTGGCACAACACCGAAGAATGTTGCTCCACGAAGTCACTCGTGGTCGAGCTGAAAGCTTCCGAGTCAGAGGTCGATTCTGACTCTGAATCAAATCTAAAAAGAGGGAAGCAGATTATCAATGTTGAACCCAATGCCACTGTTGCTACCACCAAAGTCCAACCAAGCGAACTAGAAGAACTAGAGGAACGAGAACACCTTTTTCACTCACAAATGTGGGTAAATGGGGTTCTGATTCATTTCATTGTCGATAGCGACAGTCAGAAGAACCTAATCTCAGTAGAGGTCATCAAGCAGTTGGACCTGTCGACGACACCGCACCCGCAACCCTACACCATCAGTTGGCTTCGCCAAGGAAGGGATCTTCATGTCAGCCAACAGTGTTGTCTTCCCTACAGCATCAAGCCTTTCAAAGATGAGGTATCGTGTGATATTTCTCCCCTTGAAGTTTTTGATGTTCTTTTAGGATAGCCATATTTGTGGAAGCGACATGATGTGTATGAGTCTATACCTCGCAGTGTTATTATTACTTTGGGTAGATAATTGTATAGGATACCAAAGGTAGCACCGCCTATCACTATTTATTTAATCTCTGCTAAGCAATGCAGTAAGGTCATTTCACAAACCAGAAAGTTCGTCTTCTTTGTGATCTTTGCTCACAGTAATCAGAAGGTCTCTGCCACATCTGTGGCCTCTATATAGAGCCTCTCTTTGCAACGGAAGCAAGTGGACGAGATCGTGGAAGAGTACAAAGACATCTTCTCCTCACCCACTGGGGGACCGATGCACTGCCAAGTCAAGCATCCAATTGATTTAACCCCCGATGCACCTCTTCCTAATGGATCGGTCTATCATCACTCGCTAATGGAAAATGATGAAAGAAAGCATCAGATCCAAGAGCTACTTCAAAAGGGGCACATCAGACCCAGCTCCTCCCCTTGCGAAAGCCCAATTGTACTGGTGCAGAAGAAATTCAGGACCTGGCAGCTCTTCATTGATTACAGAGCATTAAATAAAATCACAGTCAGGAACCGATACTCAATTCCCATAATCGATGACCTTCTTGACCAACTCAAGGGGTTTAAGTTCTTCAACAAGATTGACCTTAAGTTTGGCTACCACCAGGTTCTCATCGAACCAACTGATGTATGGAAGACAACTTTCAAATCTAAAGAAGGTCTCTTCGAATGGTTGGTCATGCCCTTTGGATTAACCAATGCACCAACCACTTTCATGAGGTTGATGGATGATGTATTGAGACCCTTCACCAACTCTTTTGTACTGGTATATTTGGATGACATCCTCATCTTCAGCAGAACATGAGAGGACCACATGCAGCATATTCAACAGGTTTTAAGCACTCTGCGGCAGCACAAGCTATATGTCAACTTGGGAAAATGCTCCTTTGGCATGAACATGGTCCAATACTTGGGATACATTGTTGATGAGCATGGGTTACATGTTAATCCAGCTAAGATCCAAGTCATCTGTGACTGGTCAGCCCTGAACACACTAACTGAGCTTCGAAGATTCTTGGGACTGGCCAACTTCTACCGACGGTTCGTGTTGGGATTACCCCATATTGCATGGGCCCTTAGCCAAGTGACCAAGGACGACGACAGGGAAAAATTCGTGTGGGGGAAGGAACAACAATGAGCATTTGATGATATGAAGCATTGTTTATGCTCATCTCCAGTACTCTCCTTACCCGATCCGCAACAACCATTCGAGATTGAGATTGATGCATCTGACTATGCTATAGGCATAATTCTCACTCAACACGGTCATCCAGTATCCTACCATAGTAAGACACTCTCATATATAGTCCTGAAATACCCCACCTATGACAAGGAAATGTATTCCATTGTACAAGCCTGTCGTCAATGGAAACATTACATTCTAGGAAAGGAGACAATCATCCACATTGATCACAAACCTCTGTAGTTCATACAAACACAGGGGAAGTTGCAGAACGACCGCCATCAAAAGTGGTCCACCTACCTGCAACAGTTCCATCTCAACATCAAGTATAAGATAGGGAGCACAAACCGTGTCACTGACTGCCTCAGTCAACCTCTCGTGGCTACATTCACCACAGTGCTCCATTCCTGTGGACATGAGGCATTTGAGTGGCCCCAACTTTTTTAGTAAGATCCATACTTCGCCACCACCTATCATCTCTTGGGTACATGCGCGAATGTCACCAATTTTCACATTCAAGATGGACCGTTATGCCATTTGAGACATCTCTGTGTTTTTATAAGCGAGCGTCAAAATCTGATTTGGGAGGCTCACTACAGTCAGATGGTAGGACATTTTGGCGTGGAGAAAACTGTGGCAGTTCTACAGAAACATTTTTATTGGCCAAAAATTTGATAGGACGTTAGCAAGTATATCAGATCTTGTGTTGTATGTGCCATTTCCAAGCCAACCATAAAGAAGCAAGGCCTATATACCCCTCTTCCTACTCTTGAGAAGCCTTGGGAATCCATCTCAATGGATTAAATGTATGGTCTTATGTCCACCAAGCAAGGAAATGATTGTGTATTTGTGGTAGTTGATCGGTTTTCAAAGATGGCCATCCTCACAGCCTGCAAGAAGAGCATCACAGCGACAGACACTACCAAGCTATTCTTCGAACGAGTGTGGGTCCATTTTGGGATACCATAGACCATCATCTCTGATGAGGACAACAGGTTCCTCAACACATTTTGGTCGAGTCTCTAGTCACTGTTGAACACCAAGCTCATTAAATCCACTGCTTTCCACCCCCAAACCAATGGCCAAATAGAGGTCGTCAATCGGATGATTGTGCACATCATGTGCATGTACAACTCTAAGCATCCACGTACATGGGATTAGAGTCTCCCCTATGTTCAACACAATTACAATAGGGCTCTCCATAGCTCCACCGACCATAGCCCATTTTAGGTGGGGCTGGGATTCCAACCCTTGGGTCCCATTGATGTTGCACTACCTCTTGCAACCACACAAGAATATTCCCATGCTCAGTCTGAGACCGACAAAGCCACCAGATTCAATGAGCGAATTCAATACATCCACCAACAGGTCCATGAGATTTTGCAGAAAACCAATGCTAAGTACAAGCAACGCCATGATCAACACAGTGTACCGCACCAGTTTCAGGTGGGAGACAAGGTCTAGTTACATTTATAGAAAGAGCGCCTTACAGGGCTCCGTTGAAAGCTCCGCCCACTTCTCTATGGGCCTTACACTATCACCAAGGCTGTGGGTAGCAATGCTTTTGAGCTCAACACTCCACCCTTCCATGGCTTGCACCACGTGTTCAATGTAGACCTCCTTCAACCATATTTTCCACCATTATTAGACACCTCAGAGATCGCAAAACAAATGACACCAACAGATCTCAACCCTCGCTGCATGGAACAGGCATCCACTGATCAAATAGTGTACACACAGGTCAAGGGCACTCGCCAGTAGAGGATCCAACTTTATCGGGTTGTCAAGGTAGGGAAGCTCCTACACCAAGACAAGTGGCTCACCTAGGGCCAAACTCAACAGAAGTTTCATCACCTAATGGGGGGACTCAACGCAATGGAGACCAATTCTTCCTAAGGGGGAGGACCGATCCCGATGGATATTGGTGGCCACCCACCTATTCCAACTGGCTCCTCTTGACAATTTTGAGTTCAGCATGTTCTTCTATACTTCTTTTCAATTATGGGTTCTACACTTCTAGGGCTATCTAAATCCCTACACATCTTCCAGGTGGATACTGGTGGCCTCCCACCTAATCCAACTGGCTTATTTTGTATGTTTTCATGTCAACACATCTTTCTATACTTCCAGGGTCGTTTTGGGGCCCTAAACAATGTTTTTTTGGCTCGCCAAAGTTAAACGGTAGATAGATTTAGAGTTTGATGATGTAATGCATAGTTCTCGAGAAGACCTTTCCAATGGGCTATCACACTCCTAAAACAAAGGCCGTATGCAAAAGTTACAACCCAGGGAGGTTGAGGTACCAACTTACCCATAGGGTCCCACATAACTTTTGGTGTTTCATCTCCTAGAGTTAGTTTTTTGGACGTCTATGGTTTTAGCATTCATGATAATGTTAAAAAGGTCTTTGGAGCCTCATTGTAATCATTATGCTCAGACAGATGCACGTAGCAACCACATCTCTTCTCAGAGATAGCTACCACCATTCAAGCAAATTGTTTTCAGTTCTGTCGTTTTACAGTTTCAGCCTCTTTCATTTATTCAATATAAGATATTGTTCATTGGATATTTGTGTTGTTCTCCATATCTCTATGTTTATTTTATTCAGTCTGTTAATCAGTTCGTTCCACTCATAGATCCATATCACACTCATTATGGATATTGGTACCCGCACTCCCAACACTTCCACATTTCAAAAACTCATACAACATTGCAATAAAATGAGAGAGACAAAATAACAATAATTAAATGAAGAAATCTATTTTTTTAGTTTTATTTAATAATAATTTGAAAAACATAAGGAAAACCCCATAAAACCATTTTCATATTAAAAAAAATCATATTTTTCATTGAAATTTTAAAATAACTTTGAAAAAATTAAAAAACACATATWWTTTTTTTTAATATATAAATTTTATTTATATAATATATTTTGCAATATACATTATAAGTGTTGAAAAACATATGCATGAAGGTAAATTTAAAAAATTTACAACATACAACYAACATACCAATACATCTCTGCATATATGAGGATCATTGAAAGTGAGACAATCACAGAGAGAACACAAGTATACCCTGGGAAACCCTCTTGGGGTAGAAAACCCAGCCAAAACTTCTCTTTAGATTCTTCAACAAAGTACAATACTAGTACAAGACTTTAGAGTAACTAGCTAGGACTCAGAGRGCTGAAACAATGCCTCTATTTCAACACTTACAAACTTCACAAATAGCTGARCTAACACTTACAGTAACARCTTGACAAAATCACCAAAAGATAAYTGACTTGCCTTCTTGTTGTAGAAGATTTATGGCAGTTTTAACACAGTATTTGTAGTGGCCTTATATCAGMAAGGAACAACMAAAGACTTCAACAAGAATAGAGTGCTTGTATCAACAATATACTTCAACAACTAGCTACCATATACTAGCAGGAGACTCCATCAACTAGCAACCTTATACCAACAGAAGATTCCAATAGATATCAGTCATATACCAACAAAATAAGGGTATCCAAATGTTAAGTGAATGCCCCTTTTTATAAGTTGGTTTGGCTTCCCTAAGAAACCCCCTTATAAATGTATGACAGTTGTATAACAGTTGTCATACCTACCCTCCTTTGGCTGCCAAGAGTCACCTCCTAATGTTCCCAAGAGCCACCTCCTAAAGCTCCCAAGAGCCACCTCCTAATGCTCCCAAAGGTCACTTCCTTTGTCTCTTCTAGAGGGTGCCTTAAATTGTTGTCTTAGGATTTTATGATAGTTGTATAAAAATTGTCACACCACCACCCTAAGCTGGCCACTCCAACCACCCTAAGCATCCCTCTTAAGCAACCTCCCTAAGCTAGCCACTACAACCGCCATAAGCAACCCTCTTAGAGGTGCTATGAGGTTGACACATGGCATATGGTTGTCTTGGCATAAGGTTGACATTTTTCATGTGTTTGATGCTTGACATAAAGTTAACACTATATCAAAACTTTATTTACATGGTTAGTTACAATAGGGAAAATAGCTTCCAAAGCTATATAATTCAACACTCCCTCTTAACAATGAAGGTATTTTCCTAATACCAATTTTTACATCCATTTGTCTTTACTTGTCTATTGACATGTTGACCCATATAGAATCTATTCATCAAGAGAAGTTTTGTATCCATAGCTAGCATTGGGATCAGTAGCATCTCTGGTGAGTACACTGATGTCATTACATGATTTGTATTCACTCAGTTCACTAAGAACTGCCCTACTAGCCATATGCTATAGGAAGTTATACAGTTCACCAAGAACTGTCTTACTCAGTGCCAGTCCTTTTTCATACTGGATGAGTAATCTTAGAGCCAGTCCTTTTTCATATTGGATAAGAAAAAAATAGAATAGCCCACATCCTACATGTAAATGACTTGCCCCACTATTGTCACCAGAATCCCATATGTAGCTCCTTACTCCCTATTACGAGGGACTAGTCCAAGTTTGTCTCTGAAGTACTCAAACTTCACATTTGACAAAGGTTTGGTTAGCACATCTGCAACCTGCTCATTGGTAGTCGCATAATGAAGCTTCACCGCTCCATTTTCTACCACATCACGAATAAAATGATACTTGATTCCAATATGCTTTGATTTTTCATGAAACATGGGGTTCACTGACAACTTTATGCAACTCTAATTGTCACAACCGATACTAGTAGCATCTAACTCAATATCAAATAATCCTGAAAGTAATTTATGTAGCCATACAACTTCAGTACATGTTAAACATGTTGCCATATATTCTGCCTCAGTTGTACTGGGCACAACTTTGGTTTGCTTCCTGCTAAACCATGAGATCATACATGATCTCAAACTAAAACAAAATCCTGAAGTACTCTTACAATCTACGACACTACCAACCCAATCTGAATTAGAGTATCCTTGTAGTATGAACTCATAATCTGCATCATACCTGATACCATACTCAATGGTACCTTTCAATTATCTCATCACATGTTTTGTTGCGATCAAATGAACATGTATGGGTTCAACCATATACTAACTTAAAGTGTTCATAACAAAACATATGTCTGGCCTTGTGTTAATTAAATACATCAACGAACCAATCATTTTCCTATACAAAGTGGCATCCACTATCTCTGATGAAGTATCACATAATAACTTTGGATTTGTCGTCGTAGGTGTAGTCATGGATTTACAATCCATCATTCCAAATCTCTTTAGAATTTCCACGACATATTTTCCTTGACTAAGACAAATCTCACTTTGCCACACTTCCAGACCTAGGAAATAATGCATCTGAGTCAGATCTTTCATTTTGAATTCCGAAGCAAGCTTCTTACAATCAGTGATGAGATTTTCATTTCTTGTTAGAAACAAATCATCCACATACAATAGTAAGATCACCTGATCATCATTCTCAATATTATAGCAGAGATTGGAATCTGCTTTATTCTTGATAAAGCCCAAGCTCATAAGAAAATTATCAATTCTTGCATACCATGTCTTGGGTGCTTGTTTCAATCCATACAAGGCTTTCTTTAATCTGCACAAATGTGTCTGACTGTCATGTGTCTCAAATCATTGTGGCTGCTCCACATACACTTCCTCTTCTATCACACCATTCAGAAAAGTAGTTTTTATATCCATCTGATGTAGTTTACATCCCATCTTTGCAGCTATAGCCATAGTAGCTCTAATGGAAGGGTATCTTGCCACAGGAACAAAGGTTTCTTCGTAATCCATTCCCTCTTTCTGAGAGAACCCACGAGCTACAAACCTTGCTTTGTATTTCTCAATACTACCATCCACAACATGCTTGATTTTGTATAACCATTTAGATGTTACCACTGATTTTTCTTTTGGTCTCAGAACTATGTCCCAAAAATCATTTTTCATAATTGATCGATATTCTTCAATCAGAGCATCCTACCACACTTTCTTCTCAGCGGCTTCTTCATAGCTGGAAGGTTCTACATCAATGATGTTAGACACAAGTGCAACATAGTTGGAATATAATCGAGGTCTTTTACTTACTCTGAATGTCTTATTTGGGGCACCATACCTTTCTGCATCTTGAATGAGTTCACGAGCCCAACTTGGTTTTCTCTGATATGTAATCACTTATGTGGGTGAATCAACAGGTTTTTGAGGCTCCATCATATCATGGTTCTCAGGTACATGCTCTTCTTCTTTTGTATCTAGTACTTTAGAAGTTGTAGGTTCCTCATCATTGATGTTTCGTTGTATCCGAAAAATATACCCTTCTTACTTGAAGGATCTAACTTTGTCCTTTTGTCCTTGGGAATATGAATATACACAGGACAACCAAATATCCTTAGATGACTAACCTCTGGAACTTCTCCAGAAAACACTTCTTCTGGAGTTTTATTTTCAAGAACTTTATGAGGACTTATGTTCTATACATATACAACAATCCTTCCTGCTTCTTCCCAAAGGTACATTGATAAGTCCTGATCATGAATCATGGCTTTAAATGCTTCCATAACTAATCGGTTTTTCTTTATGCAACATCATTTTGTTGAGGATTGTATGGAGTAGAAAGTTCCCTATTAATCCCAACTTCTCTATAGAATTCCTTGAATTCACCAGATGTGAATTCTCCTCCATTATCGGATCTTAATACCTTTATTTTTCTCTCATAAATATTTTAAACGAGATCTTTCAATTCCTTAAACTTACTAAAGACTTCTTCCTTATTATTTAAGAAATAAATCCAAGTTTTGCGAGAAAAGTCATCAATAAAAGAAACATAGTAAACATACTCGTTGAGTGAAGTGGCTGACATAGGTCCACACACATATGAATGAATTAGATCCATAACTCCTTTTGCTTTATTGTCACTGCTTGGAAAAGGCTTTTTCACGTTCTTTCCTTGTGCACATCCTTTGCACACACCATTGTGGAACACTTGAATTTCTGGAAGGCCTTTCACCATCTTGCTGACAATTGGCAAGGCTTTATAGTGAATATGAGTGAACCTTCTATGCCACAGTTCACATGGGTTTATAATACTATGTACTAAGGGTTGATCTTCCTTTTCTTTTAACTTGTATAACCCATATTCATGTATACCAATTATAATAACATCATCAATATTCTTTCCTCTTGGCCATCGACAAAAGCTACTTGGAATCCTTTCTCTTCCAATCCTGAAATAGATAAGAGGTACTTTTGCAGACCATGTACATATAAAGGATTTTCCATTTTCAAATGTTTTCCTGAATCTAAGCTGTAAAAATCAATCCCTATGCCCTTAATAGGATATGAAGAGTTATTACCTAGTTATTATTTAATGGTGCCTGGAGGAACCATTATCCACAAGCCATGTTTCATCATCATAATTTACTGAATTAGTAAGAGCTGCCACCAAAACATACTCTTCATCTGAATCTTCGTTTCTTTCTCTCTTGAAAACATGTTCATTATCTTCAAGAATATGAGCATGATGTCTTTTTTTTTTCCTCCTTTCTTTGACCTCTTTTATGAGAGGACAATCTCTGGCAAGATGTCCCAGCTTTTCACAACAAAAACATTTGAGTTTAGAAAAACCTCTCTTACCTTTCTCAAATTTCTTCTGTGGAGGATGATATTCCTTCTTTTTCTTTCCTTTCCTGAAATGGGCTGCAAGAGCTTGATCTTCATCATCACTTAGCTTTTCTTCTATTGCTCCTAGTCTTGCTTCTTCTTGGACACAATCTTCCCACAACCTGCTAAACTTTGTTAATTTACTTATTGAACAAATTCCTCTTATGAAAGAGTCCCATGACTTTGGAAGTCCATTCAAAGTAGTCATTACTAACTCATCTTCTTCAACTGAGTCATCGATAGCTATAACTTGTTCATTAATCTGAGAAATTCTTGTAAAGAAGGCATGAATAGATTCAGACTTTTGCATCTTTACATTTTTGAGTTGAGTCCTCAAAGCCATCTTCATGTTTATGTTCCTTCCTTCATATAGATGAGATAGAGCATCAAACATCTCTTTGGGAGTCTTCAAGGATGATACATGAGGAATAAGATGGTATTTTATAGAATCTGCAATTATTCTCTTTTCCCTTATCAAATTCTTCATGTACTTACCTTTATCTTCTTCTTCCTCGGGTTCTGCAACCTCTTCCATAACATAATATGATAAGTCATTTTCTTCCAGAACAAGGGATATTTTGTACTTCCATGCTCTGAAGTTATCAGGTGCCTCAAGTTTCTCATCAACCTTAGTGCTTGACATCATCTTGTCCTTAATTTTGACTTCCTTCAAAAACCGAAATATTGTAGTCTCCTTCACAAATCTAATAACTCTTTGCAGAAATGGCTTCTTTTAGGGAAGCTCCGATACCATGTTGAAAAATTGATGCATGAAAGTAAATTTTAAAAAATTACAACATGTAACCAACATACCAATACATCTCTGCATATACGAGGATCACTGAAAGTGAGACAATCACAGAGAGAACACAACTATACCCTAGGAAACTCTCTTGGGGTAGAAAACCCAACCAAAACTTCTCTTTAGATTCTTCAACAAAGTACAATACCAATACAAGACTTTAGAGTAACTAGCCAGAAATCAGAGGGATGAAACAATACCTTTGTTTCAACACTTACAAACTTCACAAATAGTTGAACTAACACTTACAATAATAGCTTGACAAAATCACCAAAACATAATTGACTTTCCTTCTTGTTGTAGCAGACTTACGACAACTCTAACACAATATTTGTAGCAACCTTATATTAGCAAGGAACAAGAGAAGACTTCAACAAGAATAGAGTGCTTGTATCAGCAGTATACTTCAACGACTAGCTGCCATATACCAACAGAAGACTCCAGCAACTAGAAACCATATACTAGCAGAAGATTCCAGTAGATATCAGTCATATACCAGCAAAATAAGGGTATCCAAATGTTAAGTGAATGCCCCTTTTTATAGGTTGGTTTGGTTGCCCCAAGTAGCCCCCTATGAATGTATGACAATTGTATAACAACTGTCATACCTGCCCTCTTTTGGCTTCCAAGAGTCACCTCCCGATGTTCCCAAGAGCCACCTCCTAAAGCTCCCAAGAGCCACCTCCTAATGCTCCCAAAGGTCGCTTACTTTGTCTCTTCTAGAGGCTGCCCTAAACTGTTATCTTAGGATTGTATGAAAACTGTATAACAACTGTCATACCACCACCCTAAGCAGCCCCCCTAAGCTGGCCACTCCAACCGCCCTAAGCAACCCTCTTAAGCAACCTCCCTAAGCTAGCCACTACAACTGCCCTTTTAGCCCTCTTAGAGGTGCTATGAGGTTGACACATGGCATATGGTTGTCCTGGCAAAACACTTGTCATGTGTTTGATGCTTGACATAAAGTTAACACTATATCAAAACTTTATTTATATGATTAGTTACAATAGGGAAAATAACTTCCAAAGCTATATAATTCAACAAAAAAAGTCTTGAGTAGGCTTAATGGTTAAGAACATGTGTTTCATCTTAAAAGGTCATAAGTTAAAATCCAGAGGGGGATATGGTATACACACCTTTGTAAACTTTAGCAGTAAAATCCCTACTCGAAGGAGGTCCCTTGTCCCACAAACAAGAGGATCTCATACACAATCCCTTGTCCCACAAACAAGAGAATCTCATACACCAATTTGATGTCTAACTTTATTATGACCTTAAAATTAAATTATTACTATATAACAAATTTTAATTAAAACATATTTTAAAATTTATAAAATAAACATAAACCTTAAAAATAAACATGAAAACATTTTCTTTAATTAAAATTAATAAATATCACAAACATCAATATCCAAAAATCTATTAAGAAGGTGAAAACACTCCTACCATAATTAAAGGGAAGAAAAAGCAAAAGCAAACACTCATAAAACAACTAAACTCTAAAGAAAAAAAAACAAACATAAAGGGAAGAAAAAACAAAGACATGGAAAGAAAAAACAAACACTCATAGAACAACTAAAGTCTAAAGGGAAGAAAAAGCAAACACATTCACATTACTAAAATAAATTGCCATAACATGTCACATTCAAGGCAACTATCATTCAACATCATCCATAACTATCATATAAAGTTATTGTTGGACAACAAATACCAATATTAATATATCTATTAAAAAATTCAAAGGCGACTATCATTCAACATCATCCATAACTATCATATAAAGTATAACTATCATATAAAGTTTTTGTTGGACAACAAATACCAATATTAATATATCTATTAAAATATTCAAAGGAAACTATCATTCAACATCATCCATAACTATCATATAAAGTTATTATTAACAACAAATACCAATATTAATATATCTATTAAAAAATTGTTTACCTTGTGTATCATGAAATAACAATAGTTTTATTAATATATCTATTAAAAAATTGAAGGCAACTATCATTAACATCATCCATAACTATCATATTGGACAACAAATACCAATATTAATATACCTATTAAAAAATTGTTTACCTTGTGTATCATGAAATAACAATAGTTTTATAAAATAAAATGTGAAACAACAATAATTTTATAAAATATAAAATAAAATGCCATCCACTTATTGCAAATCCCTAATTTTATAAAATATAAAATAAAATGCCATCCACTTATGACAAATCCCTAATTGAGACTATTTTTAGGGAAGTCTAACT
>ML828684.1:22300-32501 GCA_009831015.1 Picea engelmannii | reverse complement strand
AAAAAAAAAATTGAAAATCGACCCCCCTCTATTTGCACTGTTGCTTATAAGACACTGGGCTTGTACAAAAACTGGAAAACAATACATCCAATTAAATTGGTAAAGCAGATAAAAACTAAACCACGTATCTTTGAGGATACACCTATGAGTTGGTTTGATGGAACAACGCAACACAATGGCACATTGAGTGGTGCAGGTGGATTGATCAGAATCACAAAAGACTCCACTTATAGATGGACTTTCTATTGTGGCCCAGGCACCAAAACAAGGGCAGAAATATTGGGTGCCTGGGCAACACTACACTTGGCCTCCAAATTAAACATTGAAGTCCTACAAATCCTCGAGGACTCCAGAATTATCATAGAATGGTTGGACAACAAGGGTAAACTACAAGCCATCTCACTCTTGGCCTCGAAAGACAGAATCAGACTGCTACAACACAACTTCAGGAAGCTCAGTTTTAATCATATCTACCGTGAGCACAACAAGGAAGCATACCTGCTTTCAAAGGCAACACTTCAGAAGAAAGCACGCATAATAACATACAATCATTGGTTGGATGGACACGAGGACCCCACTCATACTCTAAAGATATATTAGGACTTGAAACTCATGTTTCGTCGGTGGATTCAATATATTATATTGTTCTTGAGTTTATGTAACAACAAATATTTTGGTCTTTACTCCTTATTTTTGTTATCTTTTGACATATAGTAGTCTGTATAACTTTTATTTTCATCTCTGCTCTTTCACCTTCTAGTTGGTTGGAAGACCACTGTAGGCGAAAGATATTCTCGTCAGTGGATACTTTGTGATGATTGTAATCATGTTGTGAGAACAAATTATATATCAATATAATTGAGTAATTTTTTGTTGGAAAAAAAAATATTAATATGTCGGTGTGGGGGGGGGGATTTGAAATATAAGGAGGCGGGAAAGCAGATAGAGTTGCAGGTTTAATGGAGGCCAATCTACAATAGAACATGTTTTCTAGTGATTAGGGTGAGCCATGTTTATGTAGGAATCTAGATGGAATCACTCAAACCTTTTTGTTTTTTACACTTAAGAATGGAGCTCCTGGGCAAAATTGGAGGGGGTTTATACTGTCTAGGATTCCTTTTAGCCAAACCTTTTAATATTATCCACCCTCGCCTTATCAGTGGGTTGTTTTTCCGCTTAATCTTTTGCTAACTTTCGTGGTTCTTTTGGCGGCGATGTGCTCTATTGTAGCAGAGTTGCTTCTAGCTGGCAAGCTCTAATGGTCTTGGCACTCCTATCTTCTCATCCTTTAGTATCCTGTCTGAACCTCAAGTCTTTAAATCTTTGATGAGACTTCACTACTGTCAAAAAATTACTATAACTCTGAGGTGGCATGCACAAGTGGCTTATGGTAGCTACTAAATGGATAGTGAGGTCAGCGCACTCATGGGTGCGGCTGACGAGGAGCTTTGAGAGAGGGCAGGCTTGTTTACCTCAGTGGATGCGATGTGTAGTAATAAAGGCAACATGAGCCATATTAATGGGCGAGTTAATAACCCATTGTCTTCTCCCACGGAGTTAGCCTTTTCTCCTACCTCCAGCGCCAAACCCCATCACCAGTCTGTTAGTGCGACGAATTCACATACTTCATGGGGTATTGTTGGACTACCTGGTGAGTTTTCAATGGGTATTTCACCTGAGTGTAAAGAGTAGGGAAAGGGTGGTCTGGTGGGGCGGTATAAGGCGACGGTTCCATTTAATCCACTCGAAGCATAAGAAGAGGATTTATAGGGTGGACGTTCAAAAGGAAAGGGGGGTGGCTTTAAGCGCTCAACGCAAGTGTGGAGGCCAAAAAGGACCAAACATAGAATGGTATTGGGCATGGACATAGGACTCGAAGAGTCTTGTAACCTATCAATATGTGCTTTGGTTGGGAGGCTGACATACTGGGCACGATGCAAATTACCACTCTCGGACTGGATGCACAATAACTGGAAACCATTGATTGGTTATTCCCCTAAGGTTTTGACCCTGCCGAGAAGGTGGTTTGGATTTGTTCGGATCAAACCTATATCTCCTGTATGTTTGCTAAAGCGGACCCATCTATCGAACCTATATCTCCTGTATGTTTGCTAAAGCGAACCCATCTATCGAACCTATATCTCATGTATGTTTGCTAAAGCGGACCCATCTATCGAACCTATATCTCCTGTATGTTTGCTAGAGGTGAAGGTTCTTTTCCAGCTCCAATTTGCTAGTGGGAGGGATTTGATTGTATAATAGTATGAATGGGATGCTGGGTTGACCCCAAAGGAATGTGGGGAGAGTACTTTGAGGTCTAGTTAGCAGCCTTACGATAGTCAAATACCTTTAGGCACCAGTCAAGTCATTCTAGTTGCACCTGACTGATATTGAGAAATTAAGCTAAAGAAAACTGATGATATAGCACTGCAGGATCAATGGTAAGCCGAAAGTGATTGATGAAGGTAGATTCTAGCTCAGCCCAAGAAGGGATTGAACGGGGGCAAGCTGATATCTTAAGAAAAATATAACCACCTCTAAGTCACCACCTATTTCTCCACCTGATCAAATCCCATCTCCACCCAATACATTGTGTTGCTTATGCCTTCGGCTTTTGCTGGTGGTTCCGAATCAACGGGCCAATCGTGCCGCTCGACAGGTGGTGGTGAATTAAATGGTTAATCTCTCTCAAGTCCCCTTCTCCCGTGAAGCTGCGAGACATTGCTCATCTCCCCGTCCTTCTCTATTTTGGAAGTGACTGTGGTCCATTCTAGGTACTCAGGGCTTTCTTCCATTGAGTTAGTTATATCCCTATCCCTCCCAACTTTAGTCGGTCAAGCTCAACTGGGGAGGCGGGTCAAGTGACACAGTTAATGATCTTAACAACACTCAATTATATCAGAACCCCCAAGCTTCTTGCAGAGAGCTAATCCTATCATTGGAAACTTTTGAATAGAAAATTGGCTAATAATCTACGATGCAAACATACATGAATTTATAATCTTTGAATTGTCCAAATCCAAATCAATGTTGTTTACATCTCTTAATCCTTTACACAATATTCTTATAGCCACATCTTCTAAGAAAACCGTTAACAACTGCTCCATCTACCGAGAATAGCCTTTACGATTGAACTTGGATGATGATGACTTGAGTTCACTTCACCTTCTCTGTATTCATTATTGTCAAGATTGCATGAGAATTGAGCCCTACGAGGAACATAGTTGTGGCTCCCACTTGCGTTGGTCTGCTTCTGACTACTGTGAACAAGTTGTGGAAAGGGGGAAAATCCACTTATTGGAATACCTGCACATCCATTGATTTTAGAGTGAGACAAGAACAAGCTTCAAATTCCCAGTAATTTAGAGCGACACAGGGACAATAAGCACTTTGTAGTGTTTCTTTCAAAAGTGTATCATTGGGATAATACATAAGATGTGGAGACGTTGCATATTTAGTGTAGTTAGAGTTAATAAGCGTTTGTATTACCAATAGATCATGACATTTGGACCAAAACATTTGTATTACCAATACCTCATGAAATTTGGACCTCATTGTTTTGGACGTAATGCATGTGGCAAAGATGGATTAACAAGTTACTCCTGGCAGTAACCAAAAGCAGGTCTGGTGCTGAGACCACTCCGAAACCACTCCCAAAATCAAGCGCAATGGACAGTCTAGTGAATCAACCAGAGAAACAATGTTCCACAGAGAGGGTCTTTGTTTGAAGTAGTTGAGTTGCAACAGAGTTTGTCAAAAAATTATTTGTGATAGTACATACAATGACTACCTTAAGAGTTTCCTGCAGGCAGTTGGAGTCAAATCAAGGACCTATAATTTTTCATCACCGGTGTGTTCATGGCCAAGAGTTGGTTGTGACATTCAACAACTTTATATACTGAATTTGACTATTACAGGAGCTGGAATTACTAGTCCCGTTCCAGAGAACTCCTTAGGCAAATTGATGAATATTGAGTTTCTAGATCTGGATGACAACTTCATCACAGAGCTCACATCAGACATATGGGGATTTTCTAAGATAAAATTCCTCAGCCTGTCCAACAAAAATCTTTCAGGAGCTCTGTCAAACAACATTGGCAATTTTGGTGTACTGTCAAGGCTTGATTTGTCATGAAACAAGCTATTGGGTTCTATTCTGTAGGCTCCTGGGTCTTTAACAATTCTTCATTCTTTGAATCTCAGCCACAATTTGTTCAATGGAAACATTCCTCAAGAAATATTTTCTCTGAAATCCCTTGTTTGGTTGGATCTTTCCTCCAACCAGTTGACAGGCGGGATTCCTCAAGGATTGAACCAATTTCTTCCAGAGCTTAGGACATTGTGTCTTGCAGAAAATCAACTGACAAGCCAAATCGAGGATTTTCATTTTTCCCATGTACCATCTATAACCTTTCTGAATATCTCAAACAATATGTTTACAAGTCCTCTGCATCCATTGTCTAATATGATCTCTTTGAGGATAGTATACCTCAACAATAATGCATTCACTTGGCCTATAAGTCCCGAATTGTGGGCTCTTCCTGATATATCGGTACTGAGACTAAACACAAACAGTTTATCAGGCAACCTACCCGTGGTTTTAAGGTCCGCTCTAAGGGAGCTCGATGTGAGAAAAAACTTGTTTGGAGGGCATATACCACAGGGGTTCTTCAATTGGCCTGGTTTGACTTTTTTAGATATGTCTGCTAATAGATTCAGTGGAAGAATCCATGGAAATTTGAACAACTTAACATCTTCACAACATCTGAATATAGCAAAGAACACTCTCTACCTTCTCTCCTTACTCTCTACATTCATAGCGAGGATACCTCAATGGACTTTATAAATACATCAGATGTCTCCTCCCCTCATTGATTCTCTCTTTATTCACGGTATTATTCATTAAAAGCTCCAAAGACGTTCGTCCTTCAGGCAAAAAATCCCCCATGACTGAGCAACTTCACAACTCTGCACCAACCACAAACCACCCTATCCAAAAAGTAGATCCCACTTCTACAAGGGAGGAACAACAATACACAAGGGCACACATAAACCCAAAGACCACAATGATAGCCCAAAGCATGAGGGAGAGTATTGTCACAGAATTTGACATTTTTTTCTTCTGGTTTTCCACCCACCCCTTTCTTGCCTGCCTATGAGCAAACGACATTAGGAAGGAGTGCATGAACCCAACAGTAGGAGAACACATCCCACCCATTGAACCCATCGTGGGTCCTCAACTAGGAAGAGCAGGTAGACATGGATAGCTATTTGGGATGGGGTTTCGGGTTTAAATTCTTTTGGGGATATACTTCAACAGGAAGAGACTTCGTCACCTTGACCAAAGACAAAAATCTCATCAGACTTCGTCGCCCTAACCAAAGACAAAAATCTCATCAAAGAGCAATATTATCTAGCGATTCAAGAGGAGGGCAAAAGAGCGGAGGCGAGAGGCTCAGCCGGAGGCAACTGGACGTTTTGTCGGTTGCATAGGAAAGGAACAACTTGTATTGGATAGTAGAAATTGCTTTCATTTAGGAAAGCCACTTAGGGAGGAAAAAAAGTTCTTCAAGAAGCCACTTGACTAAATCCAAATTCGTATTCTCTTTCAAAACAAAGAAACCCAAACAACAAACGCTCCCTACCGAGCTGGGTGGGATATATAGGAGTTAGGAAAATGATTCAGTCTGGGGGAAACATCCAAGCTCGGTGGGAGTAGCCACTGTGGTTCTACTACGCAGTCAAATTAATGGCAAGGGATCTCAATATGATGTTGGTAGCTTTGGATCCGTATAACCTTCACCTAGTAGTGGAGCTGCCCTTGCCTATAGGGATCTAGAAATGGAAGAAATGTTCTCTTTGCTCCCGCTACAAAGATATTTGTCATACATTTATTAGTTCTATTAAACATGTACACAATAATATATGTTTTACATATCCATAGCTGCATTAGATATATGATAATTCTGTAACAAATAATAAAAAAAATTGAAATGGTGAGAAAAAATATAAATGGTGAAGCTCAATCTAGATTAATATTTACTAGTTTTTTTTTATCTATATGCAGTTATTTATCCATATGTGATTGTTTGTAGGGTTGAATATGCAGTTATTCATTATCTGAACAACAAGGAATGAGTGAAAACTCAAACTCCTTGCTTATTGTTCATCTGCTCAATCCATTCCTTCTTTTTCATCGGCTTAGTCCATCAAACAAAGAAGAATGAGTGAAAGCTCAAATTGTTTGTTTCTTCTTCATTTGACAAAGAAAACAAGAGAATGCTTCTTCTTCATCTGACCGAGAAGACACGATAAATGAATATTATGTTCAGGAGCAAAGCAAAGAAATAAACCTTTGTTAAATGAATAGTATGTTCAGGATAAATGAATATTATGTTCAGGACCAAACCAAAGAAACAAACCTATGTTAAATGAATAGTATGTTCAGGAGAAAAGGGAAGAAATCAACCTATGTCTTCCAAACAGTTTGGAAGAAATCAAATAGCAAATTGTATATCAACATAATCTATGCCTGAATAACAAAGCATCTATGGAGGCAGTGAATATCAAATCATATGAAAGGTTCATCGAGCCGTGCATCTATGGGGAATATCAAGCGGTGCATCTATGGAGGCAATGAATATCAAAGTATATGAAAGGCAGGGAATATCAAGAGTCCACAAATCAAGGCAGTGTAGAATGCCACCAAAGCAACCTTTGCAAAGCCAAAGGGAACACATGGCAACATGGCCATTGAAAATATTTACTAAACTGCTATGAATTCAAGTAATAGATGATAAACAAATTTAATGCATGACATATTATCAAGAATATAGCCGCCACGGGAAAGTTTTTAATTCAATTTAATACCAATAAAATATTATTTACATTAGCCAAATATTTACATTGGATAGGAAAAAATTAAAGTCAAACTATGTACTAATATCAATTGCTATAGTTCGTACTCGTGTAATGAAATTGCTAGAATTCATTATTGAGTAATGAAACTTTGCAAAGAAATGAAAAACTTTGGAAAGATATGAAAATAAACTCTTGCAAAAAAAGAGGGCGACAATAAGACTCTAAATCTATCTTCCAATAAGATTAAGACAAATAAGTTTTATTTTGTTATATAAAAAATAAACTTTTAAGTTTACTATACAGAACATTAGAAATTCCACAAAAATATATAGTCAAAATGCAAATTAATACCAAGTCAGAATGCTAGAGTCCTTAGCCTAACTATGTTTTTGATATAAATAGATTTATTTTTAGTATGATTTTGCTATAGTTTACAATTGTATGCACAATAATATTATCAAAGTGTTATTTGTTTGTTTTTATATTACATAAATTAATTAATAAGGATATAAAGAATATAATTAATATAATAAATTTATTAAATATTGAGAAATTAAAAAAAAAAAAAAATTATAATACAAATCTTTTTGTATGTAAAAGATTTTAAGTTAAGATAAATATGTATTAGTGTCTTTGTATAGTAATAGGTTGATTAGTTTTGTTTATATTATCTTTTTCACTTAGCAACAAGTATGAAAAGTCATGTCTTACTCTAGACCAATTGAACTAACCTTCGGACTTGGTAATGGGTTCGAATACACATCCTCAAGGGTTTCATTTTTGGGGTGTCTACCCTTCTAATCTTATCATAATGGGCTAAAATCTCATCGATGATTTGAACCCATGCCATGTGGGGAGAGCACAGGGAGAGTGTCACGCCTACCTCCCAACCATTCTAACAAACCACCTCAACCAAGGTATTATTTTAAGAAATGAAGAATCTCATACTTAGTGGAAGTAAAGAGAAGGGTGTACTTAAAAACAAGTCTTAGTAATCATCATGTCAATGATAGAAATTGTAAAGTCTTAGAAAACATAATTTGGGTCAATGAAATGGAAAAACAATTTAAGATGTATATATTAAAGAATGGAAGAAAACAAAACTTCAAAATATCTAGTTGGATCCCGAACTTGAGTAGTGTATGACAATGTGGTTTTATGAAAAACCTAAAGTGATATCAATAAATTGACTAATGTTTTTTACTAACTTTCTCCATACTGGGGTTGTAGGTGCAGGAAGGGTAATCACAAACCCCAGAGGAACAATTGAATTTTCATTCACTTGGGGTCTAGGTATGTCAACAAATAATCAGGCTAAAACCTATGCACTATTGCAAGGCTTGAATATTCCATCAATTTTGGCATTCAAAAACCAAATGTGATAGGGGACTCAAAGAATCTAATAAGGCATATGGTCTTGAATACTACCTCAGGTGATATTCTTTTGCCTTTAGTATTAGAGTGGCCAAAGCAAGAATCTAAAAATCTTTCTTGGGTTAAGTTCTTTCATGTTCCATGGGAGAACAACTCTTTAGCAGAGAATTATGCTACTCAAGCCACTTCTTTAAACATATGGGACATTGTTATCAATGGTAAGTTAGGTAATCAACCTATCCCTTAATATTTCATGGAGGACATGGCATGTTTCAAATATTTAATAAGGCACATGACAAATCATAAGGTAAGTTCATTGTATGGTAGTGTATGTAATGAGAAGAGACCTCTCCCCTCTACTCACATGCCTTAACACTTAGATCCATGTGATTTTGAATCCACAGGAGGTATTCCTCCTCAACACTGTGGGATTAAGCTATGAGATTTGGTTTTTCGGCATGGAGGTTATGGCTTGCAAGTCTTAACTTTGGTCTGGTGAATTTTGGTCATTTGATTTGGTTAGCATGCATGGTTCTATTTATCTTCTGGAACACGAGTAAGACACTACCTTTTCCTACCATTTTCTTAGAAAGGAGTTTTGCATTAGGGATTGTCTCAAGTTTCTATTCAAGGGATATCAATTTGGTTCTAGTCTCTCATATGGGGGGGTTGTTTTATCCTTATATGATTTTGAACTCTCTATGTGATCCTTTGTTCTTCTCATTGATTGCTTCTTCGATTTTGGCTTCGACCAAGACTATGTAGAGACCTTTTGGGCATGGAAGGAATAGCCTCTTTATTTTTTCAAGTGGTCCATTTATATATGGTGTTCATCGAGATTTGCTAGTTCAACTTTAGACTTTTCATGGTATCCTCTTTTCTGCTTGTAAAGTGTATCCCTATGTTGTGTTTGTTTAGACTGTTTAGAGAATAACCAACATTTGTTTTGGGCTTCAAAGACTTTGGGAAAAAACAAATGCTAGTTACTATCGACAGTATATGGAATTTCAGTTTGCATTTGACCTTGGATTGTTCTAATATACAAATGGAGTACATGGAGCTATAGGAGATTTGGCGGGCATTGAGAGGCCACGAGGATGTTATTCATGGCAATAGAAGCTCAATCCTAATAGCCACAACTAAAATTCATGATAATGATTAGTAGGTTATTACTCAAATTGCTACAATTATGGGTACTTTGGTTCAATTGAAGTGTCTTCTTACAGTTCAGGAAGTTGAATGTAACATGGTCATCAATCTGACCAAAGGTGAGCAGTTTAGAGCATCCAAACATGTGCAGTCTATTAATTCAAACTCCGGGGTACCAAGGGAAAATGAAACAATTCACCATCTTCCATAGAATGTGGAAATTGTCAAATTGGACTCGGACTCAGCTAAAGCAACACTTGAAGAAGAAGTCTGTAGTCGTTCCTTTTGTTAAGTTTGTAATTTTTTCAAAGTAATTAGGTATCTAGGTATTTTTTGTAGAATATGCACTACTAAGATATATTGGGATGTGTTGTTCATGGCACTTCATGGATATAGCTATAGGCTAGTAGATACTCTCTCTTTAGATTTTTGTTTAAATAATTTTGAAGCAAACTATTGATGCATCTTGCTGCGAGCTATGTTGCAATTTTTACTTAATGTATAAATCTCCCAGTTATAGTTTTTAAAATAACTTTCTCCATAGATTCTTAAATAGTGAAAAACATCAAACAGAAATAGAAGAATGAGAATTCTCAAAAGTATACTTACATCAATACAAAACATCAACACATATTTTGAGAGAATAAAAAATGATTTCATGATCAATCTAATTGTCAAATAGAAGATTTCAATGAAGTTGTTAATAAAATTGATAAGCACCACATCCATAAATGAAGTTTTGGTCCTTTATTCTCAAATTGATGACGATTCCCAAAGGATCGAATGAACCTTCTCTAAAAATCTCTGAAAAATCATA
>ML828684.1:0-14514 GCA_009831015.1 Picea engelmannii | reverse complement strand
GAACCCGCTGGAGTAAAATATGAAGGCTACCAGATGACCGAAGGAGGTCTGCTCACTTACAGAGATAGACTGTACATTCCAAATTGTGACAACTTGAAGAGGTTCATTATGGATGAACTACATAAAAGACCATATACTGGTCATCCAAGATACCAGAAAATGATCACTGCCACCAGGAGACAATTTTCTTGGCCTGGAATGAAGAAAGACATAGCCGAGTACTTATCCAAATGCATAGAGTGCCAGCAGGTTAAAGCAGAACATCGACACCCAGCAGGATTATTGCAACCTTTACCCATCCTAGAATGGAAATGGGAAACCATCTCCATGGATTTTATCACTGGATTGCCAACTTCAACCAAATAGAATGACGCCATTATGGTAGTGGTGGATAAACTGAGCAAGTCTGCTCATTTCATCCCCGTCGAATTGACCTGCAAGGTGATAGATATCGCCTAGGTATTCATGAAAGAGGTATTCAGACTACACGGTATGCCGAAAGAGATAGTGTCTGACAGAGACACAAAATTTACTTCCAATTTCTGGAAATCACTGATGGTTGGTTTAGAGACCAAATTGTTGTTTAGCACCGCCTATCACCCTCAAACCGATGGACATGCAGAAAGAGTGAATCAAATATTAGAGGATATGTTAAGGATGCATGTAATACATCAACCCAGAAAATGGGAAGACTACCTGCCATTGGTAGAATTTGTCTATAACAACGACTACCAAGCATCCCTAAAGATGAGTCCCTTCGAGGTCCTCTATGGTAGGCCGTGTAATACTCCAGTCAGCTGGAGTAACCCTATAAATAGGATTTCTATTGGACCCGATATGTTGAAAGAAATGGAACAACAAGTGACTCCGATAAAACAAAATCTGAAGGTTGCTCAGAACCGATAGAAAAGTTATGGCGACCAAAAGAGAACTCCAAGAGAGTTCAAAATGGGAGACCATGTATATCTCAGAATTAATCCTAGAAGGAGTTCCCTGAAAATGGGAGCTTGTACCAAGTTGTCACCCCGGTATTGTGGATCCTTTGAGGTTCTAGATAGAGTGGGACCTGTAGCCTATCGACTAGCACTTCCTCCCACGGTAAAAGCACATAATGTTTTCCATGTTTCATTACTGAAGAAATATGTACATGATGCTAATCATATAATTGATTGGTCTGTGATCCAGGTGGAACCGGAGGGAGAATTTATACCAGAACCCCAATGCATATTGGACAGAAAGGAAACCCCACTCCGGAACCGAACCATTGCACAAGTCAAGGTGCAGAGAAAACATTTTGGCCTAGATGAGGCTACATGGGAAATGGAGGATGCCATGAAACAGGCATATCCGATTTTGTTTGCATCTGAACATGCATGACATGTTGAAAGATAGAACATTGATGATGATGTTCCTTTAAGGGGGAGGGAATTGTAACACCTTGTTTCCCTCAGTTTGTAAAAATAACTGGACTGGCCAAGAACTGTGGCAAACTCAGAATCTGAATATGTGATGTGAATGGACCTTGTGGAAAAGGTCGATGAATGTGAATAATATTATGAATTTATATTGCAGGACTGTTGAGAGGGGATATGATGAAGAAGAGACCATGATGGCTGCAGAAAGACGGTGGAAGGCACCTGGAAAGGTGGCGTTAACTTCCACCGAAAATCAATACCGTATTTGGACTCCACTGGCCCAGAGAACCAAAAGCGTCTCTCTAACCCCGAATTAAATGTCTCGCAGGCTGGTAGGTAGATGGCTCCTCGGGAATTAATGAGGGATGGGGAGGTGAACCGCCTATCCGTAGAGCCATCCGGCCTGACCAGCGCGAGGGAAATCGTGCCACACGCAACCTCGCAAGAGGATAAGGCGTGGGGGAGAAGCAATTGAAGGGGGGATGATGTGAGGGGAAAAAGAGAACTTTGGCGTTATGCAGAGTGGGTGATAGCAGAGAGGAAGGAGAGTAACCTTCGCTCCTGGTCACTGAAAAACAGAGATGCAGTCTCACAACATCGTGGTCTCAGCTCGGGGGTGGCTAGTGGTAAATCCGTTGGGAGTCGCCGAGCCTATGGTTGGGTGGAAACGAGCACCCCTCTGAGCAGTTGCACTCACTTCTGGGGTTATTTCTGATAAGTGTTTTACATATTGCATCTTGAAATTCATATGCTGACATATATGCTCATAAACTGTGAAATTGTGAACGATTACAGTATAAGAATGTTTGTGCAGTGTTTTGATAAGAAATAGTAGATGTATGCTTATAACAGAAAAACCACGCATGGCTTATGTTGATAAATGAATTTAATTATGCATAAGTTGAACCAAGTCAGACTACCAGTCCATTCTTGGGAATTTGTTTCCCCTTATCTGTCTCCAGGAATGTCGTAGAATAGATCTCTTCACATAGATTCCCTCCTTGGAAAGGTTTACCAAGAACTTGAAAAAAGGACTTGAATGTGCAAGTCTTAACAACCCTGTACGAGGAGGAATGACCCTCTTAAAATCCCGAAGTAGCAGCGTAGGGATAAGTAGCGATCGACGAACGAGATCCTGTCGGAAGATCCATGGTCATTCATGACCATTAGATTGACGAAAGAAACAAGGGCATTACATACCTTGCCCCTTTTCCTCTATCCTCGTGAATAGCGAGGAAATCGGGATCGTAGATCCCCAAGGTCCATGAGAACATTTGGACCGTTGATTTTTCCACGTCCAGTAAGTCGTGGGAAAATGCACAAGTTCGGAACATGTCTGAGCCATCAGATCTCGGCTGGAAAACCCGACAACCGTTGGATCTGTTAAGTGATGCATGAGGGTTAAGCCCTCGTGAATAAGGGCGAAAGTCCCGAGAGAGGAGTCAATATCGGGGATTCAGAATTCGGGATTCCAGGAGTCCTGATGACAAGGGATCAGGACACTCCATGGTGAAAGTCCCGATATAGATCTAGACCGTCCATCCGTGAAGGACACGTGGCGAAGATCGAGAGTCCATCGATATTTCAGATACTGGGGATTCGAGTTGACAAAGGATTTGCATCACTGGGGGTTGCAAGTCGCGAAATCGCAAAACAACGAGGACCATTCATCTGAGGGAGGACACGTGGATGATAATTCCTCAACCCCTCTCCGCCTTTGCAAGCAATGCAAGAACAGGATCCCTTCGGAGGATCCTAGGGTTTGTAATGACCATTTGATTTAAGAAAGAGACGCAGGCTTTAATTCCATGAACCCCTTTTTCCCTTGCAAGAGATGAAGGAATCAGGACCATAGACCCCATGGTCCATGGAAGTGCCTGGACCGTCCCTCTATAGAGCACATGTGGCCGCTGGTAAGCGCTTTGGCGTTTCGGCACTCGAGAAACAAAAGGGCAAAGAACCCTTGTCTTCGCGGGTCATGAAATTCCGATCACCGAAGCCTCGAAATGGCGTGACATGTGAATAAGATTGAGAAAAGCCGGGATTGGATCATGACTGTTGATCATCCCAAAAAGACCACGACCGTCGATCTTGGTTGAGGGTCGCCGCCGTCCATCGATGGGACATGTGGCTGTCGGTCGACGTTTCGACATTTCAGCATCCGGGGAACCAAAAGGCAAGAAACCTTGCCTTCGCGAGTCACGAAATCCCGATACCTGAAATCTCGTGGACCGTTGGATCCACGCTCCTAAGAGTCGTCGATATCTTACATGACTTTCCATATCGGAATTTGGAGATTTGAATGACGAAGAGTCTTGGAGTCGTTGCATTTCGAACTCCCGAGTACCAAAACCCCGAAAGGATCCATACCGTTGGATGAGGGGAGGCTTACGACTGTTGATATCCCTTTGGAGGGAAACTTTGGAGACCTCGGAAGTTTCAGGGATTTGAATGGGGAAAGGTAGAAGTCATGTATCGCAATTCCCCGAATCGCTAAAAGTCGATAAGCTCTTGGCTGGCTTAAGTGCGTGGACACAGTATAGGGTCACGTAGACAAGACCCCAAGAGAGAAACTTGCCCCTCGCTAGCCTCGTCAGGGTTCAACGTTTCGCTGTTTCAAGCTTCGGGGTTTGCAGAGTCGAGAGACTCGACATTCTGGTAGCACCGAGTCGCGAAGTGCGAAAAGACGTCGTACTGATTCGGCCCATAGTCGTGAACTACAATCATATGGAGGTGGAAAAAGAAAAGAGCTAGCCTGCACTAAGCCCCATAGGACTTCGGGGATTCTGATTGTTGAGAAATCAACGAAAAAGTTTGATTTTCGTAGTGGGTATGTGACAGGTTCGATGCCCACCAAGGATCACTCAACCAGCTGCGATGCATGCAAGCCTGGATAAGGATGTAGGTTACATGGTTATTGCTTAAGCCTAGACAGAGTTGTCCGTAGCCTGGTTATTGCATACGGTGACAGTGCAACCTTGAATTTTAAACACCATAGAGAGTAGAGGCACAACACTGGAGAACCCACAACTAACTTAGAATAATATACTCATGCTTCCTATGTCATTGGTAAGTAACTGGATTCAGATCGAGAACAATAAGGTCGTCCATAGGCTTGCTGACACTAATTATGGAGCTCCCATGAGCTGATTCAGAACTAAAGCGACGAGTTTAGCTAGTTTTGGTCATCAAGAATCTCAAGGATTGCCTTAAATAGTAAATTCGTGAGTACCTAATGATGAAATTAATACTTTCAATGCCACTTAGTGACTTTTTCTATGAATGTTCAAATTATTTGAAATTGCAATTGTAAATATTTGAGATATCATATTAACAATTAAATACAAAGATGAGATTGATTATATTACAAACCCAGGTACAAGTCCTAGCAAAGGAATTTAAAATGATTTTTTATTTTATTTTTGGGAAATCCAGATTCCAGTTTCAAGTATGTGTCTATGCCATTTTCTATCTGTCGAAGCAACTTTGTCGATGTAATAAAACAAGAGATTTTAATTAATTTTGGAAAATCCAGATTTCAGTTTCAAAGTATGCGTCTATGCCATTTTCTATCTGTCGAAGCAACTTTGGGAACCCATTTTAAGAAGTCATGATTACTAGTGTCCTCGTTGCAATCATGGTAAAGAAAATTAAAATTAATAAAACGAGTCTGTTCAATTTTCAATGAACATCAAAGTTATTGAAATTTGTTATCACGACCACGGCCATCAGACTCTGAAGCACGATCACTATGGTAAGACTAGCTCTCAATAACCAAGACCTGGCTTAGATCTTTAGCAGCTTGAGGATTCAACTCCCGAGGCAGAGCTTGATGACTCAGATCCTGATTCAGAGCTTGAGGATTCAGATCCTCTTGATTCTGACCTTGAGTCTGTTGCTACCCATATGTGAGGCCCACGCTTAGCCACCACCCGCCTTCCCCAACCTGTGCGTGGGACCTCCTCGCCTCAGGGGATTGAGCCTTCTTATTGAGTATGTTGGATGCACTCTAACTGTCACACCAAATAGTGGTCGGATGCGCCTATTGGAAACCGAACTTAGAAAGGATTTGTCTTAATTTGATATGCAGAATAGACAATGACCTACTACTAATTTAATCTACACTCCATAAAAATTCAACCAACATTTCCATGACGACTATTAGTCTCTTTATTTGATAGAGCTTTCATGATGCAACACCAAATAATATAAAGAAATTTGAATAGCCATTAATCCTTTTTTTAGGTTGTTCATTCAACAAATAGAAGGCAATCATGGAAAATCATTTTCTAGATCATTAATTCAACCACTGGTATTGTAGCAGCAGGTACGGGTGTTGTAGCAGGTACTGGTGGCAAATTTGGTTAGTGTAATCAAGGGGGGCGATGCATTCGAATACCTAAAGACAAAAATTGGAAAATGTCATCAACTTTCCATTTTTTTTTTCATGGAATCATCAGTTACATAAAACATATTTTGCATGTTTTTTGTCAATTGTGCAGGAAACAAATGATTACCTATTCCAGTCGATTGTTTAGAGTACCTGTATGCATGCATCATTGTATCTGAGGATTCTATATGTTGGTAAGTTGTAAACCTGACCTCATGCTGCTATTAGGCTTGTTAGCCTAGTTGCCTTAGCACTGAATTCCTCTGCCTTGAAACTAAGTGCAACAGAGTGGTTCTTCGAGGCCTTGCTCTTTGAGTGCCCATTCCATCTAGGTTCTGGCCTTGCTCTTTGAGTGCCCATTCCATCTAGGTTCTGTAGCACAGGCCGGTCTTGGCAAGCRGGGATGGGRTGTGACAACAATATYAAAGGATAGTGGCAAAGCAAGCATCTTAGTACRGAGCACAAAACCAAGTGTTTTTCTAAATGATAAAGAAGCAACACATAGTGATGTAGAATTGCATGTTCGTTTAGGTGGTAGCGTTTAGGTGACAGTGGTAGATCAAAGAAATAACAAATGCASTAAGGGCAATGAACTATGCATCTTCATAGTGATGTAGAATTGCATGTTCGTTTAGGTGGTAGCGTTTAGGTAACAGTGGTAGATCAAAGAAATAACAAATGCACTAAGGGCAATGAACTATACATCTTCACAAACAAATATTTAATGTGAAGAAGTAATGCTAGACTAATTTCTAACATTACTTCTTTGAGAAAAAAATAATATATATATAAAGCAATATAAACTAAGATATTATCCACTTATGCCTTACGAAGAGGCCAAATAAAAAGAAAGAAAAAGTAAAAACTTAGATTAAATTAATTAAAGTTTCAAATTGTATGAAACTTTGTTTTAAAACCGTTAAAACCCATTGGTTTTTGTGCCAAATTAACAGGACACAAAAAATCGATTACAATAGTCTCCAGCCCCAAGGGCAGGGACTAATAAGAAGGAAAACAACTTTGACCATTTATAAAAAGGAGCCTCCTTAATGTTTAATGATTGTTGATGAGTTGGAACAATGACTCACCAACTAACCATTATAATTAACATTTCTTAGATGTTGTGATCGCTTAGCTCGTCGAAAGTCTCTAACATGGAATTATTAGTAAATATTGTGATTCGCTTGCTTGTAAATCTTCTTGATCTTTAAAAACTTAATTTAAAGGTTAACTTTGCACACACATGAATTTGGATCCCTTGTATAATAAGCAAAATAACTAAAATGATATGCACTGAATCCTGAATGTTCTGACCATTTTAAGAATTTAGCAAGCAAACTTAAGCTGAATCAAGTTTCGAACACCCGACCTCTACGTCGATTGCGTTGCAAAGTTTCTCTTACGATCGTTCGAAAATTCAAATTTTAGTAGACTGAAACTGACGCTTAAAAAACAGAATCAATAAAGAATTCGAACACAGAAAGAGAATTTAAGTCATAATTTTGTAACCTTTTGCCGAGACAATTTGTAGAGAAAACTCACTATAAACTTTAACATTTTGGTAAATTTCTTCGCTGTTGTCGCTAAGATCGAATTCCTCCACTGGTTTATACACTCGTCCTCTTCTCCACATGGTGGCCAGCATTGCTAAGAACACAAACAAGCTTCCAAACGCAGCGTGAGCTGATACCGTGACCTCCGCATCCAGGAAAACTGTATCGAGCAGAAAGAACGATTTGCAGCCTAACAAAGATTAAGAACAGAAAATCCCTTTCAAAGATTTCAAGTCAGGACGCAATCTTACATTATTTCGGGCCATGAGAACCACGAATTCTACAAGTAATACTGGTAACAGCATTTAATGATATCGGTAAAACGTTCAGGCCATGAGAACGACAAGTTCCACAGTAAGAACTGGTAACAGCAGTTAATGTTATCGGTAAAACGTTCAAGCACGACGAGTGATTGTATTCTGCTGAGCTTTTAGTGTCGGTGCTCTGTAACACTCCCCACTACTTTTTCTAGAACCTGTCGACTTCTCGTATATAATTTTCTTTCAGTGCTTAAATCATTCTTCTGAAATTTTTGTCAGGGTAGAAACTGTACTAAAGTCGATCATTCAGCCTATAAATTCAGTCGTTTTCAGAGTGATTTGAGTTGAGGTGGGCACTACTTTTTCTAGAACCTGTCGACTTCTTGTATATAATTTTCTTTCAGTGCTTAAATCATTCTTCTGAAATTCTTGTCAGGGTAGAAACTGTACTAAAGTCGATCATTCAGCCTATAAATTCAGTCGTTTTCAGAGTGATTTGAGTTGAGGTGGGCACTACTTTTGCTAGAACCTGTCGACTTCTCGTATATAATTTTCTTTCAGTGCTTAAATCATTCTTCTGAAATTTTTGTCAGGGTAGAAACTGTACTAAAGTCGATCATTCAGCCTATAAATTCAGTCGTTTTCAGAGTGATTTGAGTTGAGGTGGGCCGTTAATGATTTGCTCGATCATTGATGGAGTTTGGTGAAAATTCGACATACTGCTTTGGACAATTCAATGCCAAGTGCCCATGATCAAAACATTACCAACATCTATACGCAACCTATTCTTAGTCTAAGTCTAGGCTTTGCTTCCAAACCTTGCTCACCACCCAATAAAGTTTTTTTTTAGCACACAAGGGCAAAGTCCACTTCAACACACAACCTATAACCTAACATAGGTTGCACCATAATATATCCTTTAAGGGATTTAAGGAAGTAAAAGTGAAACTTCCCCTAATCAGCACCACAATATATCCTTTATAACCTAACATAGGTTGTACCATAATATATCCTTTAAGGGATTTAAGGAAGTAAAAGTGAAACTTCCTCTAATCAGGTTATACCATAATATATCCTTTATAACTTAACATAGGTTGCATCATAATATATCCTTTAAGGAAGTAAACCTGAAACTTCCCCTAATCAGGTTGTATCATAATATATCCTTTATAACTTAACATAGGTTGCATCATAATATAACCTTTAAGGGATTTAAGGAAGTAAAAGTGAAACTGCCCTTAATCATTTCTAGTAGATGTCGCCAAGTCAAATAAAATAATAACTTGGAATTGAAGTTAAAATGTCTGCAATGTGATCAAATAAGTGAAACTACTTGATTATGCATAAGGAACGAAGGATGTGCTTCTTCTCCTCCACTCACTATAAAGAACCCACGATCACAATGATATCTGTAAGCTTCATTCTTAAGAAAGGCTTTTTAGACATGTAAATTACATTTACATGGATCTAAGAGTTAAGGTCAAAACTTATTAAAGAAAAAATGTCTTAATGCAAAGCTTTCTAATTGATGTAAAAGATATGGGATGATACAACTTTATTAGAGATGATTAGTGATAAAACATTCTATGGGAGAAGAGGCTTTTGCAATAACAAAAAGGGTTAAAATTTCCTTGATTTTTTTCTAAATCTCATGGAATGAAAAACACTTTCTTTAGAGGATAGATGAGGATGAGATCTAATTATTTATGACATAAACCATTGTGAGAAAAAATTCTCAATCTTAAGAGAGGTAAATGTTATTTGGTGATCGTACCTTTTGAGATGAGACAATTGTGATATTTAAGGGACCACCATGGGTCACCTCTAACCATAACTATGTGCACTTCATGGGCAAATCAAACCTTGTTCTTTTAATGAAAATGAGTCTTTAGTAGGATGGCCTTTTTTAGAAAGGAGAAAATCGAGACACACCATGAAAACCAACATAAAGGAAAATGGTTGCTCAAGAAGCCAGAAGCTTAGGACATTCCATGAGAACCAAAATAGAGGTAAATGGCAAGTTCAAGCAATAAAGCATGATGACAACACCATTATCCGAAAGATATAACAAGACTTCAACATTTAAATCATACCTTAATTAAATATAACATAAATGAATTATAAAAATAACAATAAAACCATGTTGCATGAGTACCGTTCCCAAGGTTTGGAGACCACATACCTAGTGGTTCCTCACTCCTGGGAGCTTTGGAGTGGGTACACAATGCTCATAAATGAGAAGGTGAGATTTTAGGTACTTGGGAGCATTTAGGGAACCTTTCACTAGAGTTTGAACCATTCCTAATCAACATTTTTGAGTTTAGGGAACTGCTACAAGTATTCTAAGCCATCTCTACAATGCTTTCTTAAATTCATGTTCCCACTAAATCTATCCACACAATATCCGGTGGTGAATAATCAAAGTATGCCATAATTGTTACAATACTAACAAGTTTAGGAAGGAATGCACTAGATATGGCTCTCCTAAAATGCACCCTTCATTTGTTAAAACTATATGCCCTCCATTGAATGGATATGGGTTCTATAGTCGCTCAGTAAAGTCTGAAACGATTTTCAATTTTTTTGTTGGAATGCCCCTACTCAATAGCAGTAGACGAGATGACCTCTCGATCAACTAAAGTAATGGAATGACTCAAACAGAGTAAATAGAAATTGTTGTTGATACTCTTCATGAATCGTTATGTTTCACTTAAATAGAGACCTTAATGACTCATGCCTAATGTTTTTTGTGAATGGGTAATCTTGGCTACACACCCATTTGACCAACTTATTGTTGAATTCCCAAAATCTATCATTTAAATGTTCACAAGGATTATCTCATTCAAATGATCACTTATTTACGAATATCATTATTTTCAAATAACACAAATATGATAATTTTTTTATATCATTTTTTAACATATATATTTGTTATATCATTTAAAATTTTTAAAACTTTATAATACATTTAATATTTTATGTAATTTATATCAATGATTCTTATATTATTAAAATATAAATTATATATCCCCGAATGGGATGATGATCAACGAGACGTTGAGCATATAGGTGGTAGATTCGACCACCACCCAACTCGACGTGACAGTGGAGGCGGTAGATGGCATGTGCAGCGGAGACAAGTGGCTTGTCGAAGGCTTTGCAAGAAGGAGGGCAGATCTCCATCCCCATACCCATAATCGATGCAATGAGTAAACAAGGTCGTCAACAAGGTGGGAGGTACAAGGCAATATTGCTTAGGGTTATGAGCCACAATGGGATGGAAATGGAGGACGAACTTGAGGAGAAGGCGAACATCATGGCCAAGGTTGGTAGTGTTCTGGTTATCATGGCAAGAGATGTGATGGGTAATCTCCAGGATATCTATCAAGGGGTCTTCAGGCAGTCCGAGTGGGAGTTATGCGAGACTGATGACAGGAAATTTGGCGCTAGCTTGTTCTGGCTTGAAGACTCTCGTTTGAGTGGTGTTTAGGGCTGAGAGGATACCAAGGTTAGTGTTTTGTCTTAAGAGGTTAGCATTTTGGGGGTCGGGATTGTCGGGGTTTGTGGTCTCTACATCTAGATCTTGGAATTCGACTCTGGTGTTGCGGGCCGAGAGATCTTCTCTGTTAAAGGAGGTTTGGAATGTTGGGTTGGTCCATTGCGACATGCAGAGGGCGAGAGACTGGGCACATAGGTCTATGATCGGAGTTTTGTAGAAGCCGAGTGCATGGAAGGATCCTACTCGAGTGCATAAATGGCTAAGGGTGGAAATATAGTAGATAAGATGCAAGAGGATAAAGGAAGGGTGTTGCTAAGGAGGCTTCGTCCTCTCATCTGTGCACTTTAAAAAAAGTCAAAATTGAGGCTTGGGAGGAGTAGAGTAGAATCCTAGAAAGTTGATCGGAGAAAGCTCAACGAGAGGTCGACCAGGTGGAAGACAAGGTGAAACTCAAACTTAAATAGACCTTGGACAAGGAGATTTGGGAAGAAGTCAGGGGCTGGTTGTATGTCCGTATGTACACTCACACTCATGAGACCAAATTCTTCTAAACAATGGAACTCTATTGGCATGTCAAAGCCATGGTGGCTTAGACTATGAAGAAATTTATGGCAAACCAAAGCAAGATTCTACATACCATTGAGATATTCCAAGGAAAACTTGAACTAATGTGTCAATCGGCCTATGGGATTAAATCAGGTTTCGAAGGCATCCTCTGATCCTTGTATAAGCAAGCGTTTGATAGATGGTATGGCCTTGGTAGGAACTTAGGACTGCCCAATCACTATTGACAGCCACTCCAGACCCACTCAAAACTTGGTTGCATATGAAGAGGATGAAGTTCAAATGGACGAGGTGCAGAGAGAGACTCAGTCCTCTCCTAAGGACTAACTCAGGTCAACCTTTGCGGGTTTTTTTTTTTAATTTCTAGCTGCATATCTTTACTAGTATACTTGACGATAGGATAGACACATAGCTATCTATTATAGTCTGTCATTGTTTTTTATAATATGTTGATCACTATTAATTTCCTTTTGATAAATTGATATACTCTATTATTAATAGGCTAGATGAGATATGGTTTCCTTTTTAGTGGGTATCCTAGCCTTATGTTGTATCTTCCCCTTATTGTATATAATAAAAGTAGTTTTTTAGTGTGTGTGTGTGTGTGTGTGTCCATTGGATGTAGCTTGGGTGGTTGGGAGGAATGGTTGTTATCCTCCCCACCCAACTTCAATTCCTTGTAAGTGACATGTGATGCCCTTAATGAGTCTATAAGATACTCTTATTGTTGAAAGATAATGAATAAAATAAAATAAAAAATCTAAATTTTTAGTTATTTAATAATAACTTTAAAAACATTAAAAAAAACATAATTTTCTCCATTATAAATTCTTTTATTAAAATTTAAAATAACTTTTAAAAAAATTAAAAAACATATTTATATATAATTTCAATTAAAATATTATTTTAAAATTTATAAACCATATATATATATATATATATATATATATATATATATATATATATATATATATATATATATAAATTTTTCATTATAACTTATTTTATTTTATTTTTTTATTAAAATTTTAAAATAACTTTTTAAAAAATTAAAAAACATATAATTTCAATTAAAAAAACATTTTAAAATTTATAAACCCTCCCACACATATATATATATATATAATTTTAATTAAAAAATTATTTTAAAATTTATAAATAAACATAAACATTAAAAATGAGTATGGAATCATTTTCTCCACACACACACATATATATATATATAATTTTAATTAAAAAATTATTTTAAAATTTATAAATAAACATAAACATTAAAAATGAGTATGGAATCATTTTCTTTAATTAAAATTAATAAATACCACAAACATCAACGTCCAAAAATCAATTAGAAGGTGAAAACAGTCCTACAATAATTAGAGGAAAAAAAAAAGAGCAAACACTCATATAACAACTAAAATCTAAAGGGAAGAATCATTTTCTTTAATTCAAATTAAAAAATATCACAAACATCAACGTCCAAAAATCAATTAGAAGGTGAAAACAGTCATACAATAATTCGAGGGAAGAAAAAGCAAACACTCATAGAACAGAAGAAAAAGCAAACATGTGGGAAGAAAAAACAAACACATTCACATTACTAAAAGAGATTGCCATTACATGTCATATTCAAGGAAACTATCATTCAACATCATCCATAACTACCATATGAACTTATTGTTGGACCGCAAATGCAAGTATTAATATGTCGGACTAAATTTAAAAAATACCAAATACCTCTTTCAAGCCAAAAGAAAATATAACGAATTTAGGACTTCGACTGATGGCTGGAAAATTGGTCTTGATTTGGATCTACCCGCAGAGCTCGAAGTGGAGTGGGAAACTTACTGCACGGAACTTACTCGCGCGGGCATTCTACTACACGATATGGAGGATCAATTTTTTGTGGTCTCGGGGAGACAGATTGGGACACATTAGTGTCAAAAATATCTACTCTATCATCACAAACTCATTCTTGCAAAATAATACTTTTGGTTGGAGAAATATCTATTCTACCATCACAAACTCACTCTTGCAAAATAATACTTTTGGTTGGAGAAAAAACATCTGACCTGGAAATTACCATAAAAGATAAAGTTGTTCACTTGGTTAACTGTAGAAAACAAAATCTATACCTGGGATAACTTCCAAAGGAAAGGATGGGCCGGCCCCAACATTTGTTATCTATGTTGCAGCGATGAAGAAACAGTGCTACACCTCTTCCTTAAGTGCCCCTTCACTCGTCTTGTATGGAACAGGATCATTCTCGACTAACACATAAGCATTGTTTGGGATGAGACTTCCATTTATGTTTGCTTTGATTCTTGGACAACCAGGGAACGCAGCTACAAATTTCTTCCATCATTGGTATGTTGGTTTATCTGGCTGGATAGAAACAAAAAAAAAAAAATCAAAAATCGCCCCCCCCCCTCTGTTTGCACTGTTGCTTAGAAGACATTGGGCTTGTACAAAAACTGGAAAACAATACATCTAATTAAATTGGTAAAGCAGATAAAAACTAAACCACGTATCTTTGAGGATACACCTATGGGGTGGTTTGATGGAGCAGTGCAACACAATGGCACATTGAGTGGTGCAGGTGGATTGATCATAATCACAAAAGACTACACTTATAGATGGACTTTATGTTGTGGCCCGGGCACCAACACAAGGGCGAAACTATTGGGTGCCTAGGCAACACTACACTTGGCCTCCAAATTAAACATTGAAGTCCTACAAATCCTCGGGGACTCCAGAATTATCATAGAATGGTTGGACAACAAGGGTAAGCTACAAGCCATCTCACTCTTGGCCTGGAAGGACAGAATCAGACTGC
>ML828683.1:44567-56836 GCA_009831015.1 Picea engelmannii | reverse complement strand
GTGCCAAGTGGAATTTACGATAACTTCCCCACCACTTTCTGATTTTTGGCCTTTCCAGGAGATCTCACTTGTATAGTGTGCCCCGCACACAATAATTGATATCAAATTCTGAAACTCGCACTCAAAGTACTACCGACTGTCCAAGATCCAATGCAACTGGTCCCACTCAATTTGAATACTCCAGCAAGAAGTTATGTTTGTTTTACCTAGAACACCTTCTTGAGACTAGTCAATGGGGATAGTCAGATACCCTATCTTACACAGGGTGTATCTACAAATTTAAGATGACCCAGAAGCTGAAATTTTTTTCAAAGATAATATACTAATTTCTGTAAATTTTCTCCGGATTTCAGGGTCTGAAACGTTACATAAAATTTTTTATAGCAAAAATTCTACAATGACTCATTTCAGGATGATTCCAGAACCCTATATTGTACCGGCTGTATCTCCGAAAGTATAAGGCCTCAGGAGCTGAATTTTGAACACAACGTATCTTGATCCGTCTTATAAAAACCCTTTAAGCCGTTCCTCCTGAAACGTTGTATAAAAAAAGTTATAGCAAAAATTCCACGGTGTCTCAGATGTAGCAGCGAAACCCCAAGACCTTGAGCTCTGATACCATATGTTAAGAACCAAACATCAATATAGCATAGAAAAACCTCAAGAAGAGTACTCAACGCCTTGAAAAAGAGATAATATCAGATAATAAGCCTCTTCAGGGGGGCAACCTCCTTTTACCCCACTTAAATGTTCAAGTACAAGATGATTCAAAATGAAAATGTCTCCTTGGTATATATAGGAGACTAGGAGGTTTTAATGGCCTAAGGCCGACATAAATAAAATAACATTAGTAATCTAAATCACAACTAATGGCCTAAATCCGACATAAATAAAATAACATTACTAATCTAATATGCCCCAATTAAGTGGTAATGAGCCAATATTAGGGCTTAACAGGCTAGGTGCATGCTTTGGCTTTGGCTGGTTACTTACGATGCTCCTGCATCATGCTCCCTTGCTTGAAAATTTTCATGAACTCATGTTCATGAGCTCCTGCATGGTGTGTCCATGCTTATGAATTTTTGCTTCATCTTCCCAACTGGCATCTTCAACTAGATGTCCCTTCCATTTGACCAAGTATTCAAAATACTCTTTTCTCCTGGTCTTTTTTCTAATCCTCTTGTCAATTATGCTTTCCATATGCTGCTTTTCAGCTACAAGCATTTGTTTTGTCCATTGAAATTCTTTATGTTCCTCCTCTGTTCCTGCTTCTTCAACTATGTAAGGGTACAAATCTGCAACATTGAATATCGATGAGATTCTGACCTCATCGGGTAATTCAATCTCATATGCATTTGCCCCAAATTTCCTTATGACCTTGCACAGTCCAATATTTTTCATCTTCAGTTTATTATATGTTCCCCTTGGGAACCTTTCCTTCCTCAAATGCACAAGAACCAGATCACCAACTTCAAATTGAATTTCTCGCCTGTGTTGATCCGCTCTCTGCTTGTATTCCTAACTTGAAATCTGCAATCGCTCCTTGATTCGACTGTGAAGCTCCTTCATTCCTTCTGCAAAGTCTTATGCACTAGCACTCCTGAATTCATTTTGTTCTGAATCTTTCAATTCAGAAACTCCTCTTGGTTTCATTCCATATACAATTTGGAATGGACTATGCCCTGTGCTTCTATTGAGTGAATCATTGTAAGTGAATTCCACCTATGGCAGAATGTGATCCCATTGACTGTGGTGTTCAGTCACTAGGCTTCTTAACAAATCTCCCAAGCTATTGTTCACGACTTCTGTCTGTCCCTCCATCTGAGGATGATATGCTGAACTAAAAGACAAACTTGTCCCCAACTTCTTCCATAAGATCCTCCAGAAATGCCCTATGAACCTAGTATCTCGATTAGACACGATACTCTTTGGCAAGCTGTGAAGTCTAGCGACTTCCTTGAAAAACAGGTTCGCAATATGAGTTGTGTCGTTGGTTTTCTAGCATGGTATGAAATGTGCCATTTTCAAAAATTTATCGACTACCAAAAATATTGAATCATGTCCTCTCTGTGTTCTTGGAAATCCCAATACAAAATCCATGCTCACTGCGTCCCACAGCCTTTCAGGTATGGGTAATGGCTGGTATAACCCTGTGTTCTGCCTTTTTCCTTTCATGTGCTGGAAAATTCTACACCTGTCCACAAATTTCTTGACATTTGTCCTCATCCCTGGCCAAAAATATGAGCCATTCAATTTTGATAACGTCTTGTCATGACCAAAATGTTCGGCCAATCCTCCACTGTGTTTTTCCTTCAACAAATTCTCCCTTGTGGAGCATTTCGGAATACATAGCTGATTTCCCCTAAATAATAATCCATCCTGGATCATGTATTCATTCCACTAGCTTTTGTCCCTGAGAACTGGATTCTCAGATGCCTCGTATGCCTCTTTAAAATCTGGGTCATCCCTGTACATTTCTTTGAGGTTATCAAAACCCAAATTCTTGACTCTAAACTCTTGCATAAGCAAACATTTCCTGCTCAAAGCATCATCAACTTTGTTAGCAGTTCCAAAAATATGCTTAATCACAAAAGTAAAAATTTTCATGAATTCAACCCATTTAGCATGATTTTGGTTCAACTTCTCCTATTAAGTCACGAATTGTAAGGCGTGATTATTGTTGTACAAAACAAACTCCTTGGGAACCAAATAGTGTCTCCATTTCTTCAGTGCTTATATGACTGCATAGAATTCCTTTTCATATGTGGAGTACTTAATCTTCACCTGATTCAGTTTTTCGCTGAAGAATGTGATCGACCTGTCGTCTTGGCTCAAGACCACTCCAATTGAAAATCCACTCATGTCACACCTGACCTGGAATGTATTGCTAAAATATGGAAAAACCATAATTGGTTGCTCAGTGGTATTCTTCTTCAGCAGATTGAAGCTCTTCTCTGCTTCCTCCGTCCAGTGAAAAGATTTGTATCATTTCTTCACCGGATCCATCAATGGTGCGCTAATTCCACTGAAGTTTCGAACGAATTTCCTGTAGAAGCTAGACAAACCATGGAAGCTTCGAACTTCGAATACGCTCTTCGGCGATGGCCAATTCTTAATCGCCTTTATCTTTTCCAGATCCATTTTCAGTTCATTTGCAGAGATAACAAAACCCAAATAAATGAGTTTTGTCCTCATAAATGATGATTTCTTCATATTAATCAGCAATTTCTCCTGCTATAATCTCCTCATTACTACAACTAGGTGCTTTAAGTGTTTTGCTTCTATATTACTGAAAATTAATATATCGTCAAGATATACAATGACGAATTTCTCAATGAAATCCTTCAGGACTTCATTCATCAGCCTCATGAAAGTACTGTGCGCATTCGTTAAGACAAATTGCATGACAAGCCATTCATATAGCCCCTCATTTGTCTTGAATGCTATCTTCCATTCATCACCTTCTCTCATTCGAATTTGATGATACCCACTTTTCAAATAAATCTTTGAAAAAAACTTTGCTCCACTCAAGCAATCCATCAAGTCGTCCATCCTTGGCAATGGAAATCTGTATCTGATGGTAATCTTATTGATTTCCCTTGAGTTTGTACACATTCTCCAGCCTCCATGTTTCTTTGGGCTGAGCACTGTCGGAACAACGCATGGACTCAAGCTTTCTCAAATCAATCCTTTTCCCATTAAGTCATGGACCTGTCTCTTAACTTCTTCATTTTCCTGTGGCGTCAACCAATATGCTTCTTTATTCGGTAAACTGGCTCCAGGTATAAGATCGATATGATGACTTATACTTCTGATAGATGGCAACGAACAAGGTATTTTGTCCACTACTATATCAGCAAACTCTCCTAGCGACTCCTAGATTTCTTATGGTAAATCATCTATCTGTGTACTGGTCAAAACAACTCTGGGCTTCCTGACCACAATAAATTGTGTGTCCTCCTTTTTCTTAACCTCATCAAGAAGTTCCTTCCCACTCATGAGAAGTACAGTATTGCTTGTCTATGTTTTCACCTCTTTATCCTTAATTGGCAACAACATGTGAGTCCTACCATTTTTCTCCAGGGTGTACATGTTCTTTCTCCCATCATGAACTACGTTTCTGTCATATTTCCATGGTCTACCCAGCAATAGATGACAAACATACATGGGAATGACATCACATAATATTTCATCCTTATATCCTCCTATTTTAAATTCAACTAAACATTGTTTAGTGACATTTACCTAATGTCCTTTTTGTAGCCATGAAACTCTGTATGGGCTTGGATGTACAATAGTCTCCAGCTCCAACTTTTATACCATCTCTGTAGATACGATATTATCTGTGCTACCACTATCCACTATGACCTTGCATACCCTGTCTTTGGTTTTGCAAGTAGTCCAAAACAGACTGTTTCTTTGGGTTGGGTTCTCTGCCTCCTTCTCTGGCTTCAAGAGAAATTTTCTCATCATCAAAGATCTTTCACCCTCAGCATCTTCTGCCTCAACATTCCATCCTTGAGCTTCAGCAATGTGATTTTCACCACCATCTTTCTTCCTATATGGACACTCATAGGATTTATGTATGATTTTTCCACAAACAAAGCATTTCACTTCACCTCCTCTTCCTTTTCCTCTAGCTTGAGGAAAAGTATTTATATCGTCATACAACCTTCCTTGTGAGCTTCCTCCCCTCTCAGGTTGAGTTTGAGGTTTTTTTCCCTCTTCTTTAGGTTTATGAGTCTTGTCTTAGGCAATTTTTTTTCCTCCGGCTTGGCTTCTACCTCGACCTCTTTGGCCTTGCTTTCGGCTCAGCTTCTCTTCATCTTTCAAAGCTATCTGATAAGCATATTCCACATTTTGGATGGTCATCATGCTCATCTCATCTTGAATGTCATATCGCAGACCATTCATGTACTTGGCAACTTTTTCATCATCTCTTTCCTGATGACCTGCTCTAATGTTTATCCTATATAATTCTTCAGTGTATTCCTTCACTGACATCAGCTTCTGTCTCAAATTTTGCATCCTCTGAAACAGAGTGATTTAATAATCCTTGGGTATAAATTTGGCCTTCATCTTTGCAACCATTCTATCCCATCTTTTGATTTTCTGCTTGCCCTTGCAGCATCTATCAGCCTACAGTTCATCCCACCACAGTGTTGCATGCCCTTTAAGTCTAGTAACGACAGGTTTGAATTTCTTATATTCCTCGACATCCTCATAGTCGAAGTATTTGTCTAGAGCCCTAATCTAGTCTAGAAGTTCTTCAACATCCAAGTTTCCCTCATACACTAGAATGTCCATTTTTTCTCTGGCACCTATCCTTGCAACAGCCCTAAATAGGCGTTCATCTGCAGCATCTTCGACTGCGACTTCTTCTCCTTCGTTTCCAGCTTCATTTTCACTTTCAGCCTCACTAATATCCCCAGCGTCGACTGTGCACCTCTGTGTTGTCTCCATAGCATCAATTCTAGCACGTAGTTCCCGCATTTCTCTTTCCACTGTTGGATCAGGCATTGGCCTATCTCTTCTTCTCAGCAGCATGGCTGAAAATTTTTCTCTTTTCTCTCTGCTACAGAAAGCAAAGAAATTGTTCTGTGCTCTGATACCACAATGATGCAGACCCCCTGCCCTCGAGCCGAGATCCACACAGGATATCTACCACAACCACGCCAAGGGTTAATCAAACCCTTTGTTTAAGCCACAAAGGACTTCAGGTTTCGGGAGTTGGAGAGTCCCGATGAATTTTCACGGCTCTTGACAATTGTTGAAATACGAATCGTCAACGAGGGTTGACCGCTCCAACGCACATCACCTGTTTCCACGAAATTCATCTTTCGTAACTTCAAGAGAACAACCGATAGCCATTTTGCTTCCCTTATGATTCCCCAAACTCTAAAATTCTGGAATGTTGAAATGGGCTCAACGTCCCATGGAATGAGAGATCAATGGTCCTTTCGAGAATTTCACCGAAGCTTTATCCTTCTTTTAACTTCCACCATGCGTACCCTCTGACCGAGATTTGGGGCCCACCTTTTCGGTGTTTCTCTCTTCACAATTTTGGGAGTCGCGTTGATCATGCAACTTTACCTCTTGAGTCCCGAAACCCCGAAATCTGGTTGATACCCACGACTATTATCCCTTGAATTTTTGGGAATTCCTCCTTTCCCTCTTCGGGATTTCGCGAACCGAGAGTTTGAGACTCTCGATTCCAAAGTCGCTGCCTCCTCTACTTCTCAAATTTTGGAAAGCCGAAATGCCGAAATTTCACTCCAAAGATACTTCGCGTTTCACAACTTCGGAGTTTTCAGTGTAAAGTGCCCCGACCCCTTGTCATCAGGGTTCCCAAAAGGTTGAACCCCGAAGTGTCGAGATGCCGATGTTTCATGCCAAAGGCACATTGCACTTCGTGACTTCAGGATTTTCAATGCCAAGGGTCCCGATTCTCTGTCGTCGAAATTTCTGGTATGTTGAATTCTCAATTCTCAATTTTTTGAAATTCCACCTGCTAATAATCCCCTTCGAGAACCAGGAGTTTGAGTGACCAAGGGTTTTGGCCTGCACTTTGAAATTACAAGTATCGAATTCCCAAAGTGATCTAATGGCTCAGACAAACCACAATCAACTGGCCATGTTGATTCTTGACGTTAGGGTAGCAGATTCGTCCAACTCCTAACCACCTTGCAGCTCCTCTGGATCCTACGGTCTACGCGACTTTGCGAGTTCTCCATGGAGAATTTTGATCGCTCGATTCACTCCTCAGGGACTTCTATCTAAACAACTAGGCACTCTCCCTCCTGAACTTAATTTCTATGAGGCGACTTCGGCCCTATCTCCCTCTGAACACTTCAAAGGCTAAAATCCCTCCTGATTTTCTCCTGTAAACTCAAACTTCCTCAAATGGATCTCTGCTCACATTCCTTGCGGAAAACCTTCAAATAACCTCTGATTATTTGAATCTTCAACCCTGTGCACTCCTTGCAATAGCAGTCCTTCAACTTTTTCCTTAGTTGATAAATTCTAAGGCCTCGACCAGCCTGCAGACACCTTGCATGGCTTTGTGCTTCTTCTACACTTTTGCGGATATGAGAACAATGATATCTCTCCTAAGCTTGCTGAGATAAAACTCAGACCCTCCTCAATGCACACCTTGTGGACGTTCATTGCACTCCTTGTAGGAATTCTTAGGAAGAGAAACAATTGAAACTCATTCTTCTCCTCTCTCAAATTTCATAAATTCAACATGAAATCACACCCACAATACAGCATAAAAGCATAATAGAGAAACAAAGCAACTGTAAACATACCATTCAACAATTGTAAACAGTAAGCATCAAAACACCATGAAAGTTGACTCAAAGCCTCATATATTAACTCAAATGCTCTTGTACATGGATTCTTCTCTAGAGCTTATGAATTCTGAATGATAATCTCAAAAGTTACAATAATACAAGAGTGAGGGTGTCTATATTCGTTTTCCCTCCTATCTTTTAAAACTATCTAATCTAACATTCATATCTACCTACTTTACATTAACAGACTTAAATGCCTATTACATTTGACAGATGGGAGTAATCTCTCAAAATCTGTTCATATCTTCCAAGGTATAAATGCAAAGTACGCCTCTCCTAGCTTATTACATTAATGCTTTAGGTTCAAAATTCAAAATGGTTCTCATGAAAATGTGCTCCTTTTTCCCATCCGCGCGTCCAGCTGTCCCCTTTGGCTAGGCATGTGTTTTGGCTTTGGTTGGCTTCTTACGATGCTCCTGCATCATTTTTTGTCCTTATATGTAATACCATTCAATATTGTTCCATATATAGTTGGTTTGGTGGTTTTTTCTGTAAACTCACTAGTAATAGATTATGCCATCAATGTCACTATATGAGATTAGCTTAACATTTTATGTTCTTGGTTGTCAGGATTTGAACATGGTGTCTCAATAACAAATGCATTCCAATGAGCTACCTAAAATAGAAGAAATCCAATCTAAATATTTGTACTAATAATCACATTAAATCCCCCATAATATTCCTTATTGCTTGATAGTCAAAGAGAACATTTATAATAAGAAACAATGGATAATGTATGCTACACAAGCTAGGTGGAGGTAGCGAAAGAGACATGTATGGATAATTGACATATTTTCTAATGTGTCATAATGTGGCATAAGCATGTCCTAGAGTAGCTACCATGTATAAACGTGTCCCACAATCGCTGCCATGTACAGCTTTGTTGTTTCCTTTGAATTGAATACACACCACATGTTTATTCTATTGCATTGTGTTCCTTGAAACCTACACAAGCGTTCATATTCCCAATGTGCATACATCATTGAGATCAAGAGATTCAATTGGTGATTTCAATATAGGTAAGGTGTTGTTATTCCATTGTGTTCTTTGAAATACCATTGTTCTCTTCCCAATGTGTAGATATCATTGAGTTTGAGAGGTTTGATCAGTGGTTTCAGCAGAGGCGAGGTGTTTTTATGCCCACATAGTCTCATGCCCATCCCCTTGCTCCATGGCAATGGTTGGTCAGAGTAATTAAATAATTTTAATAAGAGATATATAGACAAGGATTATGGTGGAGAAGGATTTATAGGAAGGAATATGGACCTAGAAGCACTAAGTGGGAGAGGGTTTCAGGAGGAAAAGGCTAAGGGCTAGCCATGATCAGTCGATTTGGGTTGAAACTGCAGTGAATGAAATCATACATCCATAGGGAGATAGATCAAGTGGATTGAAGATGAAACTATAAAAATGAAGATCCATTATTATCATTAAGGGGGGAAGAGCAATTTTCATTATAGGTGTGTGTTTTCCTAATAATTATTAAAAGGTATATTATTTCTTTCAGGAAGGTCGAAATAAAATATGTGTGTTGCTAGTATACCCAGTCGATAATCCAACGTACTCTAGGGTATGTGTCTCCATTATTTTAGCTAGAAGTGGATATTAGAGAAGGCTTACCAGAAAATATTGGGATAATCGGATCGGGAGGCCAGGGTGAAGAAGGGAAAATGTAAAAGGAAGACATAACAAAAATATTGAAGATGGGGGTAGAGAAGGGTTCATATAAAGATCATAATCCTCCATCCCCAAAGAATAATGGATATCATTAGGAGGAAGAAGGCATAAAATATGGAGTGCCACAAGAAGAGAAAAAAAATAAGTTAATCACCCTATAATCAAACAATTCTATGCTTTCTAAAAATGATTGTCTTTATTTGGGGGATAAGGGTTCTTGGCCTGTTCTTTCTCAAATGGGTTTTGTGCAACATAGTTTTTGGTGATTAACCAAGGAAGATATGAACTAATAGGGAGTATTCATAGAATTCTCCAACACCATCTTTTTTTTATGGTCAAAAGTTTCTAGTGCATTTGGTCAGACAAATATTCAGTGCAATTCCATTGGAAATATGAAAAAATTGTTGAATTGCAAGGAAAAAATCAAGGTATGGACATATTATTCCTAATGATATACTAATAGGCAATAAGAAATTGTGGATATCATACCTATTGTTTTAGAAGATCTCATGAATCCCAACATACAGCTTCTCATGCATATTTTTTTTTTTAAACCTATGGGAGGCGTGGCAATATCGACGAAAGTTCATCGCAAGCTAATGATTAGGTTTTACTCTGACAAGGATTTTTGTTGCTATTGCCATGAAATTTTTTCGCACTTTTCCACAGTTTTTCATCGCATATATAGCATCTATGTCATAAGATCTTCGTGAGTTTTTCCTCTACCAAGATTTTTCGTCGCTATTGCCACACGTTGTCGTCGCAACTTTCCACGCTTTTTCGTCGCACGTATGGCATCTGCGTCGTAATCTGTTGATGAGTTTTTTACTTTGGCAAGGTTTTGTGTCCCTACTACAATGATTTTTCATTGCTATTGCCACAATTTTTAAGGTAAACCTATATTGAGGATGATGACACGTGGCGGGATTACATCATTGGTGTTTCCACAAATACCTAGTTCGTGGATATAGCAATGAAAAAAGTTCCACAAAAAATAGTCTTTGCTTTCATGGAAAGTGCGAAGGATATGTGTGGAAATAGTAATGAAAAAACATGGCAAATTTGTTCATATGTAGTAGTGATATGTCTATGATAGGTATCATATTGTACATCACAGCATCCCGTCCAGACATAATGCATGTTGTGTTGGTTGTGGAGCCTGATTATCTTCCTGATTCGGAGGTATTTTACTTTCAACCCTGTTTATACCCCATGAAGTATTTACACCCCAGAAGTATGTACACTCTTCCACGCAGGGGAGTGCAAAAGGGGGGTACCCCCTCTGCGAGGTCCGGGGGGGCTATCCCCCCGGCTGGGGGGTCTGGGAGCAAGCGGGCCCCCAGCGAGGGTTCGGGGGTGAAGCCCCCGAAGGAAAAATTTCCTTGTAAATGTATATTGTAATTTCATTATAAATATGGACCGTTCATTATAAGGTCGCAGATCTAACGGTAGAGATTATGTTAGGGTTTTTTCCCTAGAAGACAACCCTCTTTTATGAGGGAAATGTATTGCGGCTAAGGTTGATGGCAAGTATTGTATTCTGAGAGAGGAGACTGTGAGAGAAAGATGAGGAAGTTACAGTGGGTTTTGATGTAGGTTGTATCCCTTCATTTGTTGGATAATAATAAAGGAAGGACCTGGCAATTTCTCTGGTGGACGTAACCCACACTGGGTGAACCACGTAAATCTGTGTCTCTCTTGTATTGTGTATCTTTTGTGTTTTGTTTCCGCATTTGTTTTATTTTATTGCTCTGCGGTCCTGTTTTTCTAACAATTGGTATCAGAGCGAAAGGAAACTCGCAGGAAAAGAGGGTTCTTGGTTCAAGTGGGAGCAATGGCGGAAGATGGAAAGTTTAGGGTCGAGAAATTTAACGACCAAAACTACCAGTTATGGAAGATGCAGATGGAAGATTATTTATGTGAGAAGGATCTATTCCTACCATTGATCAGAGTAGAAAATAAGTCGGCGGCCATGAAGGAAGAAGAATGGGAGATTATTGATAGAAAGGATCTATGAATGATATGTCTGATCTTGGCAACATCGGTGGATTTCAATATTTCGAAAGAAAATACAACAAAGGATCTGATGGACGCATTGGCTAAACTGTATGAAAAATCCTCGGTATCCAATAAGGTATTTCTAATGAAGATATTATTTAATATGAAGATGTCAGAAGGTGGGTCTATTGCAGATCATTTAAATGAATTTAATACGGTCACTAATCAACTAAGTTATGCAAAAGTGGAATTTAATGATGAGGTTAGGGATCTTCTAATCTTGTGCTCGTTGCCAGAAAGTTGGAACAGCTTGGTCATGGTTGTAAGTAACTCTGTCTCTGGTTCAAGTACTTTAAAATTTGATGATGTTGTTGGTGTTATCCTTAGTGAGGAAATGCGATGGAAAATCACAGGTGAGACATCAGGTAATGTGTTGAACATGGAGAACAGGGGAATACAAAAGGATAGAGAAAAGGACCCAGGGAACCGCGGGAATTCTAAGAAGGGCATATCCAAATCCAGACTTGGAAAGATAGAATGTTGGAATTGTGGGAAGAAAGGACATCTGAAGAAACACTGCAGAGCTCCAAAGAAACAAAGAGATGGACAACAAGAGAGAAATCAGGAAGCAAACGTAACAGATGATGTGTTACAAGATGTTTTGATTCTTTCTGTAGATAATATTTATGAGTCTTGGGTAGTAGATTCATGGGCTTCAATTGATGCCACACCCCATAGGAAACACTTTCTATATTATGTTCAAGGTGATTTTGGACAGGTTCATTTGGGTGATGATGCACCATGCAAAATTGTTGGAATGGGAAAGGTAAAAATAAAGCAATGCAATGGAAACCAATGGTTGTTGAAAGAGGTAAGACATGTTCCAGATTTAAGGAAAAATCTAATTTCAACAGGGAATTTGGCAAGTGAATTTTGTATATACTTATTTAAAGATAAGATGTGGAATGTCATCAAAGGATCATTGGTGATATCAAAAAGAGAGAAGGTAGGTACATTGTATTTATGTACTGGTAATATTGATTCTTCTATCTCTTTATATTCTACAGGAGTCGATACAGCACTGTGGCATCATAGGCTTGGACACATGAGTGAGAAGGGGATGTAGATACTTCACAAAAGAAATTTTTTGCTAGATCTTAAACAAATTGATTTGGACTTTTGTGAGCATTGTGTTTATGGAAAACAAAAGAGAGTCAGATTTCTCAGAGTCGGAAAAGA
>ML828683.1:26644-42919 GCA_009831015.1 Picea engelmannii | reverse complement strand
GTGGTATTTGAAGTTTGACAGGTTTATGATAGAACAAGGTTATAGTAGATGTCATTATGATCACTGTGTTTATTTTAAAAGGCTAGAAAATGGAAGCTATATTATCTTGTTATTGTATGTAGATGACATGCTTGTTGCAGGGTCTATATGCAGGATATAAATATGCTCAAGAAGAAATTAGCCAATTCATTTGTGATGAAGGATTTGGGTGTTGCAAAGAAAATCCTTGGCATGAGAATAACAAGAGACAGGAAAAATCGAAAATTGACATTGTCTCAGGGTGAGTACATAGAGAAGGTGTTGGAGAGGTTTAGAATGCAGAATGCAAAAACAGTTAGTACACCTTTGGCCAGCCATTTCAAATTAACTAAGGAAATGTGTCCCAAGACATAGGAGGAGATAGAATACATTTCTAGGGTCCCATATTCATCAGCAGTTTGTAGCTTGATGTATGCAATGGTTTGCACAAGACCAGATATTGCACATGTAGTGGGAGTTGTGAGAAGATATATGAAGAATCCACGTAAAGAACATTGAGAGGAAGTAAATTGGATTCTCGGATACTTGAGAGGTACTGTTAATCATGCATTATGTTTTGGAGGTTCAGAAACTGTTCTACAAGGATATGTTGATTCAGATATGGCAGGTGATAAAGATAGCAGGAGGAGTATCACAGGGTATGTGTTTACTATAGGTGGAACAGTAGTAAGTTGGATTTCAAAACTGCAAAATTTTGTTGCACTTTCAACAATAGAGGCAGAGTATGTTGTTGCTACAGAGGCTAGTAAGGAGATGATTTGGTTACAGAGGTTTATGGAGGAATTGGGAAAGAAGCAAGAGAATAGTAGGTTGTACTGTGACAGTGAGAGTGTCATTCATCTTGCAAAGAACTCAGCCTTACATTCAAATACTAAGCATATACAGTTGAGGTACCACTTCATATGATCCACCTTGGAAGATGGACATTTGAAGTTGGAAAAGATACACACTAGCCAGAATCCTGCAAACATGATAACAAGGGGAGTAACCAGGGAGAAACTGAGCTCTTGCTCAGTTTCAGTTGATCTTCAAGAATGAAGATGAAGATGAGAAACTTGCCAGGTCCAAGAAGGGTCAAAATCCATCATATACAGCAGCAGTGGAGTTGTTGAGATCAGTCTCCAAGTGGTATATTGTTGGTTGTGGAGCCTGATTATCTTCCTGATTCGGAGGTATTTTACTTTCAGTCGTGTTTATACCCCATGAAGTATTTACACCCTAGAAGTATGTACACTCTTCCACGCGGGGGAGTGCAGAGGGGGGGTACCCCATCTGCAGGGTCCGGGGGGTCTATCCCCCTGGTTGGGGGGTCTGGGGGCAAGTGGGCCCCCAGCGGGTGTTCGGGGGCAAAGCCCCTAAAGAAAAAATTGCCTTGTAAATGTATATTGTAATTTCATTATAAATATGGACCATTCATTAGAAGGTCACAGATCTAAGAGTAGATATTATGTTAGGGTTTTTTACCCTAGAAGGCAACCCTCTTTTATGAGGGAAATGTATTGTGGCTAGGGTTGATGGCGAGTATTGTATTCTAAGAGAGGAGACTGTGAGAGAAAGAAGAGGAAGTTACAATGGGTTTTTTTGTAGGTTGTATCCCTTCATTTGATGGATAATAATAAATGAAGGACCTGGCAATTTCTCTGGTGGATGTAGCCCACACTGGTTGAACCACATAAATCTGTGTCTCTCTTGTATTGTGTATATTTTGTGTTTTGTTTCCACATTTTTTTTATTTTATTGCTCTGCGGTCCTGTTTTTCTAACATGTTGTTGGAATGGTAGGAAGGTTTTAGGCTGCACCTAAACAGAGTCATCTGTTAGCTGTCAAAATAATATTCAGATACTTGAAAGGAACAATGGACTATGGCCTATGGTATCCTAGGAATCATAATTTTCAACTATCAATCTATTCAGATGTTGATTGGGCTAACTACGTGGATGAAAGGAAAAGCACGAGTAGAGGTGCATTCTTCTTAGGAGATTCCTTTATATCATGGTTGAGAAAGAAGACATGTTCCATTTCCTTATCGACTACAGAAGTTGAGTACATTGCAGCTGCCACTTGTTTTACCCAAGTATTATGGATGATTCAGACACTTGCAGACTTGGAGGTAAAATATACAGCACTGATCCCAATTCATTATGATAATACTAGTGCAATCAGTGTGTCAAAGAATCTTGTATTTCACTCCAAGACCAAGCATATACCCATTAAGTATCACTTCTTAAGGGAACAGGTGACCAACACTATTGTTTCTTTGCATTATATTTCATCCAAAGATTATATTGTTGGTATCTTCACTAAACCGCTTGCAAAAGCTCAGTTTGAGTATTTACGCTAGAAGTTGGGCGTGACCCCGTTATCAACCTAAGAGAATCCATCCTATCATGGGAAGTATGTGTTGGTTGAATATCTAATGCCTCCAGAAAAAATACTACAACGGCTCAGGGGGAGCATGTTTTCTTTGACATTGATGTCAAAGGGGGAGAAAATGTGATGCTACAGTTGGAGTTCTAAGAAGAATAGTGCATCCTTTCAGGATTGCCATCAATGCCAAAGGGGGAGATTGTTGGCATGTTTATAGGTAGAGTGTGCTTGTTATTGATGGAAACAATAGCAGTGTCGATGGCATGTCTACAGGAAAGAACAACAACAACGATGGCATGATTACTGGCAGAGTGTGCAATCAAAGATCAGGATGAATAGCGCAGAGTTGCATGCAGAGTGCAAGTGTGCACCAGGGTCGAGGTTAATTCCATTACCAAATATCGGGAGAGATAGCATTCTCTAAAATGCAGATGAGACCCAAATTCATCAGGACTTGTAGAACCTTTGACACTTAGAAACTCTTCCAAGTCAGGAGGATGCGTAATATCAGGAGGAGGAGCAACACTGGTCATTGGATCACCAATACCGAATACCCGATGTATGTTAGATCAAAGTCCAGTGACCAGAGGAAGCACAAAGGAGAAGTACAGATCTAATCCATTGCATCTAAGTTTCGAGAACCAACAACCATTGGATCTAGTATAACTGCGAAGAGGATAGTGGTCGAGATTCATCCTCCAACTCCATGATATGAGAAGTCACAATGAGATATGAGTCGTTGGATCCAGAGGACACGTGGAAAGAGATCAGCATTTTGTTGACTGAAAAGTTAAAGGTAAGAGTTGTAGGAACTCCCGATGTCCGATTTTGCGAGTTGATATAGACCATTAGATCATGGGGAGTTGTGAGTCATTGATCTGGAGCAGGTTTCAAAAAATTGAAAGTCGAAAGAAGAGAGGTGAGTAGTCCTCCAACTTCACGAAACGCAAATTCTCGATAAGATCTGGACTATTAGATCACCAAGGATCGTGGGCCATTTATCTAGGGTACTTCTGATATCAAGAGTTGGAAGAGTCAGGGTTGGATCATGTTCAAACACTCGACACGCGAGGTCGTGATTTGATCACAACCGTTGATCAAAGGGAGAGTGTGGACCATTGATCTGGCATGACGAAGAACGAAGTTTGAGTTATCGAAGAAGAGATATAGACCATTGAAATATGAAAGATCATCGACCGTCGATTAGGAAACCTCCAAAATTCGAACTCGTGAAATATCGATTCGTGAAGGTGAGATATAGACCGTCGGATCACTGAGGATCATGACCGTTGATCCGAAAGGGAAACACGTCAGTGGATTGTCTTCTCCGGGGAAAATCAAAGGAAGGTTGAAAGGTTGGAAAGTTGAGGTTTATGAACCTTGAATACCTTAAGGGATTGTGATCGTTGATCCAAAAAGGACACGCGTCGTTGGATCGTGGACTCCAGGTGAAATGCTCCGGGAGCAAGTGGAGTTTGAGAATCGAAACCCTCGAATCCTGAAAGGTGAAATCGATCTCGTCCGTTGGTTTGGAGGGCCACGTGTCACCTAATCATTGAGACTAAGGATCGCGTGTGGACAGAGGAAAGAAAAATCAAAGTAATATATATTGGAGTCATTGATCAAAGGAGCACCATCAAGATCATGAGATCGAAGGTCCCATCGCATTGTGGGGCCAAAACAAGCTCGAGCCTTAATTTTTCTTAAGCGGGCCGCAATCGAAACCATGGTTTTAGGGAAAGGATGCATGGAGGCTCATAGTGAATTGTGGGGCAAAAAGCGGGTTTCCCTCAAACCGCCTATGGACACACCCACAATCGCATGGTCACGTGAAGATGATATCCCAAGTTCATATCGTGAAAAGGATCTAGTGCTCACTAAATCAAGATTGGGAAGTGCCTTTTGATTAGGTGATTGTTCACCGACGGTGGTCACATGAAGGAAGAGGCTTAGAAGCCAAAGAAGCCAAAGACGACTGGTTGTAACTAACATAGAAGACAAAGAGTTATGAGTACCAGAGAAGCCAAGGAATCTCAGGGTAACGCCCACTAATGATGAACTCATTCAGGATAACCGCCAGAGAAGATGAAGAGTTATGATGATGATGAGGGAGAGGACTCGGCGTGTCAAAGACATGCAGAATAGAGAAGAAGAAAAAGAAAAAAAGTGAACAACTACATAAATCAGAACTGTGGCGCAGTGAAGAGCATGCGGAGGCATAGTGCATAGTATGGAAGAGGTAGCACAGATAATTTAATGCAGAAGAGAATATGAACATTAGTGTTGCATGTTGCAGGAAAGACAACAAAGCATAGGAGTAGAAAGATGCAGAGGCGGAATAGAGAATAGAAGCTGAAGGAGCCAGAGGCGACATGGAGTTGTAACAGAACATATCAGAGACAGAGAAAGTAAGTAAAGGTTTATATCTCAGGTTGGTAGGGAGGTGCTAGGGAGGACTAATTGTCCTTAGAGTTTCAAGTGGGTGCTTGAACACAGGGAGTTGTAGATTCCATCTGGTTGCATCCAAAAAAAATAGGGTGGTAGGGTGGTGCAAGGGAGAACTATTGTACTCTGTTATACGGGTTCGTGCCTATGTAACTAGAAGTTGGTGCTTCCATCTAGTTGGTGTTGGAACACTCAGGGAGTTGGTTCTTCATTCTAGTGGGTGATAGTGAAACTAGAGAGTTGGTGCTCTCAGCAAGTTGTTGATTGTAAAACAAAGTTTGTAGCCTCAAGAGGAGTTGGAGCTCATAAGAATGATAATGTACAGAAAATAAAGATTACTTATCATATCAAGAAAAAGAGGTTTTCCCTTTATGGGTTTCCTTAGGAAATATCTATCTCTGTATATTTCATGTGTGTAATTGATGTTGAATATTTAATTGCTTACTTCCCTGCATTATTTTGATCGTCATTGAGTGTTCTGTAAAGAGTTTAAAATGGGCATAATTGTTTAATCACAGTGACAACTGATTCACCTCCCCTCTCAGTTGTCCAACACAATGAAGTTCAAAGAATAATAAGCAGAAGAATGAGGGTAAGAAGGACCAAGAGAACAAGAAGGAAGGTAAACAAAATTCCACATATCAGAGTTTGATTTCCAAGGCATAAAAGTGAAAAAAGGAGAATACTAAGTGTTCCTATTGTAAAAAGAGGTTCCATCCTGAGATTTCTTACATGAAAAAGGCCATAGATATCATGTCACAATCACTTGAGTAGCGTCACCTCAAGGATTGTATTACGCATAATGCAAGGAAAAACACATCAGACAAGCCATCATCGGAAAGAGGTAATGGTCATGCATTACTTTCTATTGCATATCCTCCTAATTCTTGGGTGCTTGATTCAGTGGCTAACCATCACATGGCCTCGTCAGATAGACCTTTCTCATACTTGGAGACTTGTTTTGGACCACCGATATTCATGGGAGATGATTCTCGTGTTGAGGTGTGTGTTAGGGGTAGATTTGATATAGACCATGGATTATTTTAGGATGCACTTCATGTTCTGAAGATTTCAGTGAATCTCTTCTCCATCTATCAAATCACTCATTCAAGTACAGGGAAGAAGGTGGAGTTCACTCTGAACTCAGTTATTATTTTTGACTTGTCAAATGGTTCAAAGATTGTTGTTGGTGAGGTTAATCACCATTATAGGTTGCACACCTTCTCTCACTTTACTCATAAATATGAATATATACCTATTCTAACATATGCTAATGAAGATTCCATTCAAAGGAGTATTAAGTTTGAATAAGGTCCTTCACAGGTACTTTTGTAGCAGTCCACACCTCCATCTCCACAGTTGTCACTAGTTGTGTAACTTCATGAGACTTCTTTTGATCCTATTTTTTATTAGATATTTGAATATGATATCTCTAATATGTATGATAAATAGCAATAATTTGCAGGTATAGATCATCTTCCATGATGGGCACAATAGACTCTATAGGAAACAGGTGATCTAGTGGGTGATCTCGTTGATTCACAGAGAACCAGATCTTAGTTTATAGACCCTCTGTAAGATCTTACTGACATCGATCCCTTGATGACTATTTATTGTTATATGGTACTTGGATCAAACCCTCAGTCTCACAAGGAGCTTAGCCTCCTCCATTGTTGCAATGAAGACCGCTTTGCATGACAGGTTTTCTATGACAGATATAGGACTTTTACATTACTTTCTTGGTCTTGAAATAAGACAGAATGATTCAGGAATAAATATGTCTCATTCCAAGTATGTCAGAGACCTACTTGAAAGGTTTCAAATGATAGATTTCAAACCATCTCCAACACCCTTTTAGTCAGGGGTTAGACTAGAGGATGTTGGTGCATCACCTTTGGTTGATCATACTATATATTGACAATTGGTGGGGAGTCTTCTCTACTTTACACACTATCTAATGGACATATATTATCTATTTGGATTAGTTTCCAGGTACATGCAGGAGGCTCATGAGTTTCACTAGAAGGAAGCAAAGACGATTCTCAGATATGTCAAGGAGACTACCAACTTTGGTATACATTATGCAACATGATATTCCTCAAATATTATTGGTTACACAGATTCATATTGGATAGGCGATAACATTGATCAAGAATGATTTTAAGGCTAGAAATTTATCTTAAAATGTAGAAACCTTGGCGAATATTACTAGTCCTTAATATGCAAACTATAATATGTTTGGCGATATTTTTGTAAAAATATTCAAATTTCTAAGGATTTTATATAGTTTCTATAAAATTTGGGCTATTTTTTATTCTACGGAATTTGGGTGAAATATTTTTCGAAAAAATGGAAATTGGCGAATCTTATTTTGGGAAAAAGCATGGAAAATTAGCCCCCGGGAGAAATTTGGCCTTTAAAATTTTCCCTGGCACTGATCGCAAGTCCACTTAAAGATATGTCCTCTACCTTGGATCAATACATATATGTTGTTTAAGTAAGAAGCATTAAAAAAATTATTTATCATCAACGGAGGCAATGTACAAGGGTGCAGTAAATGTTACTACTCGGGTTAGTTGGTTGCATCACTTTCTTAAAGAGTTGAGAGTTCATTGTCATCGTCCTAGTTATATGGTGTGATAATCAGAGTACTCTCAAGTTGTATATATACCTATTTTAGAGGTAGCAAACCAACCACATCAAGGTTCATATGCACTTTATTCGAGGACATATTCATGATGGAGTCATTAATATGCAATTGTGTCCATCTTTAGAGCAGGGTACAGACATCTTCACAAAGCCTTTTACGAATAGAATTTTTTCACATTGAGGGACATTCTAGGAGTAATGGATACATCATCTTAGCAACTGAACATGTTAGCATTACTTTTTTGTTAACAACATATTTTGAGGGGTGGGTGTTCCCACATGGTTTTCCCTCTTTACCTCACTTTTGTTCAGTTGTTGTGCATCTATGATTGTACATAAGTACCTAACATAGCTTCATATTGTCAGGACTCATCATTGTTCACACATTGGTTGTGTTTCATGGGGGGTGTTTGTTGATATTATGGTAGTTGCGGGAGGTATTTACCTCCACGTGTAAACCTGACGAGAATAGAATATTTCGGGAAGCAAGAAGAAACCCTAATGAGTTGGATAATAACCCTAGAAGACAAGTCGGCTCAAGAGGATAATTTGAATTAGATTATTAGCCTCCAAGAGAAGAAGTCAGCCAGAAGAAATATTATATATTAAGTAAATAGGCACCCAGAATGAGAAGTCGGCCCAGGCAATTTGCCAATTTTAGTATAAATATAGGAGGTCAGTCTTCATTATCGCAGGTATTCTCACAACTACATAAGCAACACTTGTGCACACTGCAGTTGGCCAGTTGTGCGCAAGTTTGGAGGAGATTTGTTGTTGCATCTGTTGCAGCTAGCATATTTCGGTTTTGGCTTGGACTATCTCTTGGTTATGGTTTGGAATCTCTGATCAGCTCTTGTTTGGTGCACTATCCTTGGAGAAATATGTGCCACCATTTTTTGGCCATCTAGCCTAGGGTTTGCTTCCGTAATGATTCTCTATCAAGCTTAAGGTGCTCAGAGTGTGGCTTCGGCCTATGGTTGGGTGACAATAGTGATATAGTCTATGGTTAAATGAGCACATACATCATATTCTAATAGTTTATGGGCCCACACATCCTTCATTCAGTCTAACCACTGGAAGGGAGCATAGCCATAAGGATACTAAGCTCGTTGAAGAACTGTCACTAGGGTTTCTAGCAGGAGTAGTTACTAAATCAATGTCACTAAGGTTACTAGCAAGTGTAGTTGCAAAAACCCTAACCATCTCATTGAGGCACCTTAAGTGAAGGGATTTACCTAATTTCTGGATAAACCAATGTGCCCTATCCTAGCGCATCTCCTGGTACTCTCAGCAAGACAAGACGTCAAGTTTGATTTTTTGGTCAAATCTAGGGTTGGCCAAGTCAAAGCAGCCATGACTTGCTCTATGAAGTCAGAAAACAAGTTATATGGAGCTTCTAACTTCAGAGCGTGGAAGACAAGGATTGACCTCATCCTTTCCAAGAATAAAGTGTTGGAAATCATGAAAGGAAAGATCATGGAACCATATTTTGAAGAAGGAAAAGAGAAAGAACCGTGGAGTGTTGCAATTATGGAGAAGTTCAAAGATGGTGACATCAATGCCATGAGTATCATAGTGGAATCTATAAAGACTATTTGATACCCTACATCTCCCATCTTGACTCATCTAAGAAGATGTACGATGCCCTAACAAACCTCTTCTTAGTTAGAAACATTGGACAAGTAATGAGTCTAAAGAATGAGCTCCGTGACATGAAGATGAATGATGATGATAGCATAAAATAATACTTTGTGATAATATCTCACTTAAGAGATCAACTACAAGCTATTGAAGAGATCATCTCAGAGAAGGAATTGGTAAACATAATACTCAATGGTCTTCCCAAGACATGGGATGCATTTGTCGCAAGCATGAACACAAGGAAGGAGTATCCTACATTTGAAGAACTTTGGACTTGTTGTGCTCAAGAAGAATCAAGGATCAGTGCAAAAGAGAAACCCCAAAATAAGTACGATGATCAAGCTTTGACAACAAGATTCAATAATTTCAGGGACAAAAGGAAGTTTGACTCAAGGAAGAAGCCAAATCAAGAGAAAGATATGTCAAAAATACAACGCTTCAACTGTTGAAAGTATGTTCACTACAAGAATCATTGTCCCAAGCTAAATAAAAGGAAGGAAACACATGAAGCATCAGTTGTCGAAGAAAAGGAACCTACAAAGAAGACCAAGTAGGATAAAACAAACTTCTTCTTCTAAGACAAGGTAACAATACTCTTCATAGTTCTTGTACATACCATGTTTTATGTACATATCTTGCATATCTATTTCTTAGAAGATAATATCTTCAAAGAGAAAATATACCTATGGAAGAAACAACAAGATAAGGATTGATATCATTATGACTACAAGTTTGACAATACACATGAAAGGATGAAGTACATCAAACAATTCATGTGGAAGTTATTACATAAGTAACAGTTGAAAGACAAGCCGAATTCAGAATCAATCTTGAAGAAACCTAGAAGAAGTAAAGACAGAAAGAAGTCAGCAATCAAGAGGAAATTGGAGAAAGACTTATGACACCTTGCTGAAGGCAATAAGGATGTAGACGGAAGTGTGGATTATGTTATATGGAGGGATTTTATTATATACTTCCAAAAAGAAAAACATGCACTCATACATGAAGCAAGGATTAGGAGGGAGATAATATTATGATCCATTGAAGATGATGAAGTATATATCCATGGTATAAGCCATGAAAATCAGTGTGTTTTCAGTTTGACTTTAGAAGAAGTCTTCTTTAAAAAGAAGCCTTAAAGTATCCCTAGTTATCCATCCACATCCATGATCCTACGATGAAAGGAAGAAGTTGGAATCTTCAGAGCATGGAATCTATGGAAAACTCCATGGACCCAAGATATAAAGAGAAACATGAAGATTCCAAGAAAGAAAGAGAAGCCAGAACAACCAGTCATTGTATCAAGAATCACAAGATTACCAGCCTGATATGAACTCACTAAAATAAATCAAGCAGATGTACTGAAAGTTGTGATGAAGAACAGTGTATGAAAGACTTATGAATGTAAGCATTGAGAGATCTAGAACTAGAGGTTCTCCCAGATGGAGGCAGAAGACTATGATGATTACTTGTTCTAGTAAACTAAATATACCTCTACATGAGCCATTATATCGTTTGCAATATCCATGGGTTGGAATTGACATCAGATGAATGAAAAGACTATTCTCCAGAATAATTGAACAAAGAGCTTATGTAGAGAAACCTCAATGCTTTGAGGTATACCAGAAAGAGACCCCTGTATGCAGATGGAAGAGCACAACTTTGTGGAGAACCTCCAATGCACAACAAAAGTGTGGTGAAGACTTTCTATAATAGAGATATTGTATCAGAATGATTACTCAAAAGTTCAGGATGATGGATTGTTAATCCATGACAAACTCTCATGATGGCATAGGAAGTACCACTTGGATATGTTCCAGTTTGACCCTTTCCACGATGTTATGAGCTAGCAATAAACAAAGATGAATCCAACAATGATATACTTTATTGATCATAACTATGTGAAGCCTTCAGAGAAAACCAGTGTTCTAGAAAGACCGAAGAACATTTGAGATCAAGAATTACATTCTTCGTAATGAAGACCAGAAAAGAGAAAATGGTTCTCCAATATATATATCTCCACAAATGAGCAGATAAGAAGACATTTTGGTAAAGCTTTTGTCCAATATGAAAGAGTTTGCATACTCAATATAGATCTTATGGAGATGACTTCCTTATTGAAAAAGGAAGAGATCACTCCCAGGTTGGGAGGGAGCACTGATGTGTTATTGACTTATGGACGGTCATTTTTTAGTTTGAAAAATGGTCTAGGATGAGTAGTTCCTTTCCAGTTTAGAAAGTGGTTTGAGATTTCTGATGGATAGGCATTTTCAAGTTTGGAAAATGGTCCAGATCGAACGGTCATTTTCATAATGAAAATGGTTCGATGGATTGTCGATGTATGATAGACAGCGATTTCCCATTGTGATTAACATGGGGAATGGTCTAGGACAATCTCTCTTCTTGATGGTCACTCTTAGCAGTGATCAAGAAGACCGGTCCACCTCGTTGGATAGTCATTCTTTCGAAGCTCATAGTTGTGAGTAGTTTCGAAGAATCGTCCATTTTTTAGGTTGGTGTAGGACAGTCATTTCCTTAGGAAATGGTCTAGACAGTCATTCCCTAGAGAAAATTCATTCTCTCCAGGTTGCACTTTGTTTAGTGCCAGAGGAATGGCCCAGAGAGGTGAATGGTCCAGGTTCAGCAATCAGGGACAGGCATTCCCTAGGGAAGAATCATTCTCTCCAGGTTGCACTTTGTTTAGTGTAAGAGGAATGGCCTAGGATAGGGAATGGTCCAGGCTCTGAAATTGGGACAATTATTCATCCTTGCTTGAGAAGAATAGTCTAGATATCTCATCATTGATGTTTGACCTTATGAGGGCAGATGCTCTTCCAGATCTCACAGATGTGAGTGAAAGAACAACCCAGATGATTCAGTTTATATCACAACAATGTTTTCTGTGTAGGTTGATATCAAATGATTTTTATGGAGACTGTATGTCTCTAGATAGTAGATGTATACTATTGTGGTGGATGTGTTCCACTTTTTGTGACTATACGTCACTGATCAAGTACCTGTGTGTTACTTGGTATGGTAATGTACCACTGGATTGTAGTTGTGTACTACTATGGATAGACATAGTTGTGTTCTATTGAATGATATTGTTCTAATTGCCTTGAATACTATCAGCAGTGTTGGAAATGATTATCAACTATATGGATGATCAATGGACAGAGAATTCCCAAACAGAAAATCGTCCAAGACATTTATTCTTCTAGGACATATGTCTGGGTTAGAAGAATGGTTCTTGTGTCACTCTATGGAGTGAGTGACTTATCTAGCATCATGTTTGATTACTTGAATGGAGTATGGTTTCGAGAGATGATGTAGTTGATGAAATTGATAGTGATTATGGTGCTCATGATCTAATCTTGAGATAGTTTGTACGACTATGATGATGTTACTGATTCAATGGTATGTTTGTGCTCAAGACCATTGTCTTCAATACCTCCCTAGCTAGGATGGAGTGTTGATATTATGGTAGCTGCGGGATTTATTTACCTCCACATGTAAACCTGACGAGAATAAAATGTTTCAGGAAGCAAGAAGAAACCCTAATAAGTTGGCTAATAACCCTAGAAGACAAGTCGGCTCAAGAGGATAATTTCTATTAGGTTATTAGCCTCCAAGAGAAGAAGTCAACTAGAAGAAATATTGTATACTAAGTAAACAGGCACCTAGAATGAGAAGTTGGCCCGAGAAGTTTTCTAGTTTTAGTATAAATACAGGAGGTCAATCTTCATTCTGGCAAGTATTCTCACAACTGCAGAAGTAGCACTTGTGCACACTGCAGTTGGCCAGTTGTGTGCAAGTTTGGAGGAGAGTTGTTGTTGCAGTTGTTGCAGCTAGCAGATTTCAGTTTTGGCTTGGACTATCTCTTGGTTATGGTTTGGACTCTATGATTGTAAATTTGTTGACCTGCATAGAATAGATATAGCTAAACAGTGATACACACATTTGCAGGGAGAATTGGAAAAAGAAGAATAAGGAGAGAAAGAATGGAAAGAATTCTCATTAACCGTTATGAATAATGAATAATTTACACATGATATACTCTATATAACTCAATGAATTTGACTTGAGGTGAATCAAGTCACCATAGTGGTGGTCTAGAGTGATTTGGACACACACTAGCAGTTACGGGAGTGAACTGCCACCTATTCTAGTCTCTCAGGCAGTTATGGGAGTGAACTGCCACCTAGTTGAGTTAACTAGTCAACTAGTCTTCAGTTAACTGACTGAACAGAAAGTAGTGAGGATTTAACTCAAGGAATCAAGGCTAATTCGCCACTTTGGTGATGATACCAAGGAAAGGTCGAATTAGCATGGTGATGATCCCAAAGCAACATCTAAACTCAACTCAACTAGTCAAATTGAAGTGTGAACTGAAAGAGAATATTCTCCAGGTAGAATATTCTCTCCTAAAATATAGGAGACTAGATAATGACTAATTATGACTAATAAACAAATAAAAACTTTAGGAAAAATAAATCCTAGGTGTGTGTGAAGTAACTCCAACACCCCCCCTGAACATCACTATGGTGAAAATAAAGATTGGGTCCCGCCAATGAGGCCATGTTAGGTACCCAAGTACAAAAGATACACTAAAAATAAAGTGAGGAAAGAGGGAAAACCTCATGGGAAAAACCCCCCCTCAAGGTACAATGTATGTAAAAAGAAGAACTACAGTTGCTAGGAAACTGTGTCCTTCACTCCAAGACGACCTCGCAGAGAATGGAATTTCTGCTCAGTGAAGGTCTTGGTGAAAATGCCGGGCGTCTGTTCTGTTGAAGGAAAGAACTGTAAGTTGATGATCCCCTCGTGGAATAAGTCCCGGATGTAGTGCATGTGGATCTCGATGTGCTTCGTCCGCTGCCTCTGAACTGGATCTCTGCAGAACTTTAGAGTGCTCTGGTTGTCACACCAAATGACGATCGGCCGATGAAACTGAATGCCCAACTCAGTGAGAAAATGTTGTAGCCACATAGCCTGAATGGTTATGTTAACTACCCCTCTGTACTCTACCTCGGCTGAAGTTAGAGCAATGGCAACTTTCTTCTTGCTCGACCAATAGATAGGCCCAGAACCAAGACTGAGTGAGTAACCATATGTGGACTTGTGATCAATGTTATCGCTAGCCCAATCGGAATCAGTAAACCCAATGAGATCTAATATAGAGTCTGCTACATAATGAATTCAAAAGGTGATGGTGCCCTGTACGTATCAAAGGATAGGCTTTGTATCTTTCTAATGTAGCTCATGCAGCTCCGGCATGAACCTGGAAACTATGCCAACTGCATATGAGAGGTCTGGTCTAGAGTGTGTGAGATACAACAAGCTCCCCACTAGCTGTTTGTGCAGTGTGTTGTCAACCAGTGGAGTCTCCCCGCCATCCTCAAGTTTGATTCCTGATAGGAAAGGAGTCGGAGCAGACTTGCAGACTGTCATGTGAAATCTGTTAGAAAAATAGGACCACGGAGCAATAAAATAAAACAAATCCAGAAACAAAACATAGAAGACACACAATACAAGAGAGACATAGATTTACGTGGTTCAGCCAGTGTGGGCTACGTCCACTAGAGAAATTGCCAGGTCCTCCCTTTATTATTATCCAGCAAATAAAGGGATACAACCTACAAAAAAACCCGTTGTAACTTCCTCTTCTTTCTCTCATAGTCTCCTCTCTCAGAATACAATATTCACCATCAGACATAGCCATGATACATTTCCCTCATAAAAGAGGGTTTCCTTCTAGGGCAAAAAACCCTAACATAATCTCTACCGTTAGATCTGCGAACTTATAATGAACGGTCCAGATTTACAATGAAATTACAATATAATTTTACAAGGCAATTTTTGTTTCGGGGGCTTCGCCCCCGAACCCCCCTCAAGGGACGCTACCCCCGAACCCCCACTGGGGGCCCGCTTGCCCCCAGACCCCCCAGCCGGGGGGATAGCCCCCTCGGACCCCACAAAGGGGGTACCCCCCTCTACACTCCCCCGTGTGGAAGAGTTTACATACTTTTGGGGTGTAAATACTTCATGGGGCATCAACACGGCTAAAAGCAAGGACCTCTTAATCAGGAAGATAATCAGGCTCCACAACCAACAATCTCCCACTTGGAGACTAATCTCAACAAATCCACCGATGTTGTATATGTTGGACTCTGAACCTTTTTGGACCTGGCAAATTTCTCATCTTCATCTTCACTCTTGAAGACCAATTGAAACTGAGTAGGAACTCAGTTTCTCCCTGGTTACTCCCTTTGTTAACATGTCTGCAGGATTTTGGCTAGTGTCTATCTTTTCCAACTTCAAATGTCCATCTTCCAAAGTGGATCATATGAAGTGGTACCTCAACTATATATGCTTAGTATTCGAATGGAACGTTGAGTTCTTTGCAAGGTGAATGGTACTCTGACTGTCACAGTGCAACCTGTTGTTCTCCTGCTTCTTTCCCAATTCCTCCATAAACATCTATAACCAAATCATTTCTTTACTAGCCTCTATAGCGGCAACATATTCTGCCTCTGTTGTTGAAAGTGCAACAACTTTTTGCAGTTTTGAAATCCAACTTACTGTTGTTCCACCTATAGTAAAAACATACCTTGTGGTGCTCCTCCTGCTGTCTTTATCACTTTCCATATCTGAATCAACATATCCCTGTAGAAAAGTGTCTGAACCTCCAAAACATAATGCATGATTAGTAGTACCTCTCAAATACCTGAGAATCCACTTTACTGCCTCCCAATGTTCTTTACCTGGATTGTTCATATACCTGCTCACAAATCTCACTACATGTGCAATATATGGTCTTGTGCAGACCATTGCATACATCAAGATGCCAACTGTTGATGAATAAGGGACCCTGGACATGTATTATATCTCCTCCTGTGTCTTGGGACACATTTCCTTAGTTAATTTGAAATGGCTGGCCAAACGTGTACTAGCTGGTTTTGCATTATGCATTCTAAACCTCTCCAACACTTTCTCTGTGTACTCACCCTGAGACAATGTCAGTTTGTGATTTTTCCTGTCTCTTGTTATTCTCATACCAAGGATTTTCTTTGCAGCACCCAAATCCTTCATTGCAAATGAATTGGCTAATTTCTTCTTGAGCACATTTATATC